>JAQMCW010000014.1:5161951-5185829 GCA_030068335.1 Chrysichthys cranchii | reverse complement strand
TATATATATATATATATATATATATATATATATATAGAGAGAGAGAGAGAGAGAGAGAGAGAGAGAGAGAGAGATCATCTCAGGGAGTTTTACCTTGACCCCGTCTCCACAGGCTGCTCATTAGGGATATATGGGTAGGTGGGTAGGTAGGGATGGATGCATGGATGGATATGGATGGATGGGTAAGTAGGTAGGGATGGAGGGAGGGATGGATGGATGGGTAGGTAGGGATGGATGGATGGGTAGGTAGGTAGGTAGGTAGGGATGGATGGATGAATGGGTAGGTAGGGATGGATGGATGGGTGGGTAGGTAGGTAGGTATGGATGGGTAGGTAGGTATGGATAGGTAGGTAGGTATACCCCTAATGAGCAGCCTGTGGAGACGGGGGCATAATAAAACTCCCTGACACGAAAAGGGAAGAAACCTTGACAGGAACCAGACTCAAAAGGGAACCCATCCTCATTTGGGTGACACCTGATAGTGCCATTATAACAACCCACATCTACATCCATGTGTTATGTGGTAGAAAAGTTCAGTTGTGGAACACCAGTTTCACTGTAGTACAGCATTATACCTTATTCTCAAATAAGTCTATTTGTTAATTAATGACTCCCATTAATAGTGTACCTTACATTCAGTAAGAGCAACAAGGATCAGAATTGTTTAGTTTTTTCCCATAGTACTTTCACTTACAATATGTGAGGATCTGATAACTACTATGGATATTTTTTAATTTATCCGAGTACTATTGACTCCAGTGCCCTTGGTTTGTGTGTGTGTGTGTGTGTGTGTGTGTGTGTGTGTGTGTGTGTGTGTGTGTGTGTGTGTGTGTGTTATAAAACATCTATCAGGGACAGTATTCCGGACACACATACTTATAAGTTTTTGCATCTCTCCAGTCCTGTCTGACAAGATTCTCATTCACGCCTGTCTTTTTCCTTCTTTCCTTCACACCCTTCCTATCCAGTTGCAATAGGGCTGAGAGACCGAAATGCTGAGTCGACTCTTCCGACTCCACGGCCTGTTCGTGGCCTCCCACCCTTGGGAGGTGATTGTGGCCACTGTGACTCTCACCATCTGCATGATGTCCATGAACATGTTCACTGGCAATAACCGCATTTGTGGCTGGAACTTTGACTGCCCCAAGTACGAGGAGGTGCGGGGCATCACAATCAAAATCTGTCCCAATAATTATTTGTAAATTGTAGTAGGAATTGTGATTGACAAGCTTTTCCTATAATGTCCATGTACACAGCAAGTCCTCAGCAGTGATATCATCATTCTGACAATCACGCGCTGCATTGCGATTGTCTACATTTACTTCCAGTTTCAAAATCTTCGCCAACTTGGATCAAAGTATATACTAGGTAGGTTTTATAGATTTGGATAAGTGTCCTCAGACAGACGGGCATCTATATCTAATGGTATTTCTTGTTCATTTCAGGTATTGCTGGCCTTTTCACCATCTTCTCCAGTTTTGTGTTCAGCACCGTTGTGATTCATTTCTTGGATAAAGAGCTGACCGGTTTAAAGTTTGTAAACTGCTGTGTTTTTATCCTATTTAATAAGCTCTTGAGCTTGTTTGGTGCTATACCGTAACATATTCTTTGTTTGTCTCCCAGTGAGGCATTGCCATTCTTCCTGCTTCTGATTGACCTCTCCAAAGCATGTGCTCTGGCAAAATTTGCACTGAGTTCAAACTCACAGGTACATTCTTGTCTGGCTTTCATCTGGTCTTCATTTAAATGCTAAACTATTAATATGCTGTAGTAATATTTGAAGCAGTGATGTTGATTTAACGATGTTGTTTTATGCTTCAGGATGAGGTTCGAGAAAACATAGCCAAGGGAATGGCAGTACTGGGTCCAACGTTCACTCTGGACGCGCTGGTGGAATGTCTAGTAATTGGTGTAGGGACCATGTCAGGTACTTATTCCTCATTATCATTCGCCAATCAGACATAATGCCACACTGGAAGCAATAAGTAAATGATAGATCATGATGAGATGTGGTGTTTTAGAGAAATAAGCAGAAGACAGATAAACAACCCTTCATATTTGTTTTTATCAGTTTACAGTTACACTATGGATCATCCATGAAACAAGTTACTGTTATCAGTTATATTCTAGCAGCAATTTTTTTTTTTTGCAATGTCTGTTTATTATTAGCCTTAGCTTAAGTGGAGTTTACCCTAAGCCTAACCCAAGTCCTTGTGAATTACCTGTTAATATAGAGACAATAAACATATTAGAAGGAGTTAATATAAACTAATCTAAACCTGCGATTTGTATTATTACCGTCAGAGCTATAGGAAATTAGTCAACACCTTATGACCAACCAAAATGAAGATTTCAGCTACACTGTGCTGTTACAATTTATATTAGATCACAGTGAGCTAAACGTAAACAGAAAAAACCTGAACATTCATTTCTGGTGAACGACAGGTGTTCGCCAGCTTGAGATCATGTGCGGCTTTGGGTGCATGTCTGTCCTCGCCAACTACTTTGTCTTCATGACTTTCTTCCCAGCGTGTGTCTCATTAGTGCTTGAGGTAAGCGAGTTTCTGCCTCAAAGCTAAATATACAGTGTACGTGTTGATTTTATGTGGTAAAGGGTATGAGTCAGCATTTCCTAAAATGTATCTAATGCAGTTATCCAGGGAAAGCAGAGAGGGACATCCTATCTGGCAGCTCAACCACTTCGCCCGTGTCCTGGAGGAAGAGGAGGACAACAAACCCAATCCGGTCACACAGAGAGTCAAGATGATCATGGTACAAACTTGGCATAGGAGACAATTTGCTATGAATTAAACATTTCAATATAAATGTAGCATAAGCAGGGTGACCGTACAAAAACCAATAAATTGCTAAGTACACTGAGAGTATCCATCTTGTTATAGGAAAAATAGTGGAACTAGTATAGAAGAAATATTGTTCTTAAAGTAATAAATATTATAAATGGTTTAAACAGTTTAACAGTTGCAAAATTACAAATTGGTATAAAAAATGGCAAGTCCCGGTTTAGTGGTAGCTTTTTGTTGGCTAACTGAAATGTTGGCTAATGCTAGCTTCCTACATTGTAATACTAACAACTGCTAGCTAACAGTACTAATGTTTGTTATTATTCAGTGCATTTAAATGAACTAAATTTAAATTTACATTTAGCCATAGTAGAAGCCCTCATCAAGACTAAAAACTAAGCATCTTCTACCAATTTACAACACAAACAGATTTGCCAGAAATTCTTAGAATGTGTTTTTCAAGAGCATTATCCATGCATACTTAACCATTTTCCGTTTTCCTCTGCAGTCTCTGGGCCTGGTGATGGTTCACGCTCACAGTCGATGGATTGCAGATCCTGCATCTTCAAATGAAACTCTGGATGTTCCCCAAGTGGGAATAACTTTAAATTCACCCAAGAGGATTGAGCCGGATATGCCCTTGTGGCAGTTCTACCTGTCCAGGTAAGTCATTATAGGAGCAGCTTTACTATTCTTGTTTTGCTCTGAGCAGGACAGCAAACTAAAAATATAGTAAAATCAATAAAGTAAAATCATCCAAGGACACACAGTAATGCATTTAGTTTCCTGTGTATTGCTTCACTGTAATAACTATAAAATGTTTGACTTTACAGAATGATCAGCATGGACATAGAGCAGGTCATCACTTTAGGTCTTGCCTTCTTCCTGGCCGTGAAGTACATCTTCTTTGAGCAGGTGGAAATGGAGTCTACTCTGTCTCTTAAAGTTTCTGCTCCCAGCACTGCACTCACACAGAGATGGTGTCCTGACCAGTGTTGCAGAAAGGAAGTGACCCCCAGCTCTAACAGGACTGAGAAGCCCACTGGACCTCCGCCGGTCATCACTAAAGAGGAAATGGGTAGGGGAGGAGTAGCATCGATTTATTTACATTTTTCTTTTATATTCATCATACCATTTTAACAGCTCAGCAACTGTTTTACTAATTCGGCCATTAGGTGGAATATTTCGAAGTTCTAAACCACTGCAACTCTTCATTTGTTAGATTTAGTGATAAAGCCATTGCCTGTCAAGACTGAGCCAACTCCGAAAAGCATGTTTGTGGTGGGAGAGGGGGAAACCTTGGACAGTAGTGTAGTGGTGGAGCCTGAGCCCAGCATCCCCTCAGAGCCCAGACCAGTGGAAAAGTGCTTGACCATTCTCAGAGACCCACAGGTGAGGACGGCATGGAAATTCGTTTTTAAACAAATAGCCCGTCTGCAGCTTACACCGCTCCTGTTGAAGTATTTTCTTACTCCTAGGAGAGCACCTAGAGAACCTAGGGCTCCTTGTATCCTTGTTTGTGACCCATGTAATCTCTAATGAGCTTGCCCACATTACTTACTCTTAACCAATTAGCGTATGACGTGAGAACAGATCAGAAACCTCTTGTGACTTCGGGAATTGCTCCTTATTTAAATGTATTATGTAAGATCTCTGGGCAAGAGAGTGCATTAAGAAAAGTGCGTTTGAAAATAATTTGTGATTTCGCAGATGGGTGCGAGATACCTGAGCGACACTGAGGTTATGATGTTAGTAAATGCAAAGCACCTTCCTGCCTATAAGCTAGAGGCCATGATGGAGAGCCCAGAGAGAGGGGTGATGATTCGCCGGAAGATGCTCTGCCCCAAACTCCCCACAACTTCTGCACTCACCAGCCTTCCCTACAAAGACTACAACTACTCTCAGGTAAGGTAGAAAGGTAATTCTACATTCTCATCTAGGAGGCTAGGAGACCACTTTAGGTGACTTATTATTTTTCTCAGGTGATAGGAACTTGCTGTGAGAACATCATTGGTTACATGCCTGTTCCAGTGGGCGTTGCAGGTCCTCTGCTTTTGGACGGAAAGCAGTTCCAGGTCCCCTTGGCTACAACTGAGGGCTGTCTTGTGGCCAGCACGAATCGAGGCTGCAGAGCAATAGCTGTAATTCATATTACTCTGGATCTGTCTAATCAGTATTGGAGAACATTAAATAATATTTAATGTTAGAAACCTTAGCTAGAACCCTAATATGCATAAATGCTTGTATTCTGCTGTTTCTCTGAAAGATGGCCGGTGGAGTCAGCAGCAGGCTCTTGGCTGATGGTATGACCCGTGGTCCCGTGGTTCGCCTGCCTTCTGTCTGCAAGGCTGCTGAGGTCAAGGCATGGCTAGAGAGTCCAGAGGGCTACGAGTGCATTAAAGAGGCATTTGATAACACAAGCAGGTAAGCAAAAAGAAAAACAGTATTTTTGCCATTCTAATTCTAATTATTATTGAATGTTTCAGATAAATAATTATAGAATGCTGACATGTCTCGCATCTAGCAGTGTATATGTGAAACATTTTGGTTTTGCTTCTTCCTTAGGTTTGCTCGTTTAGAGAAGCTCTTGATTGGCCTTGCTTCACGTAATCTGTATATACGCTTCCAGTCGCAAACTGGTGATGCCATGGGAATGAACATGATCTCAAAGGTAATATAATCTAATGAACTGTAAGGCCTCAAATATATTTTTATTTATATTATGTCTCGTTATGATTACTACCATGTGGGTTCTTAGGGAACGGAGCAGGCTCTGGCTAGGCTTAAAGAAGAATTCCCTGAACTGCAGGTCCTGGCGGTTAGTGGGAACTTCTGCACTGATAAAAAACCAGCTGCTATTAACTGGATCGAGGGCAGGGGCAAGTCTGTGGTGTGTGAAGCTATCATACCTGCTCATGTTGTCAGAGAGGTACAGTTCTTCAAACTAGTCGGATAGGTACTATTAAAAAATGGGTCAGATTTGTCATGATCTTATTTTTTTCTACAGGTTTTAAAGACCAGTACGGGAGCTTTGGTGGATCTAAATATCAATAAGAACCTTGTGGGTTCAGCCATGGCAGGAAGTATCGGGGGCTATAATGCTCATGCTGCCAATATCGTTGCTGCCATTTACATTGCATGTGGACAGGTAATAGACACTGCCGCCAATCATATGCACAACCATTTATGCTTAAAGTACTAGGGGAAAATAAGGCCGTGAGAGAGTAATTGTGAAAATTATTTTGCCAGGACCCGGCTCAGACGGTGGGCAGCTCTAACTGTATCACTCTAATGGAAGCAGCAGGACCCACAGGAGAGGATCTGTACATCAGCTGCACAATGCCTTCCATTGAGTTGGGCACAGTAGGCGGAGGCACCAATCTGGCGCCTCAGCAAGCCTGTCTGCAGGTATTTACACTGCTGAATGCTCATTCATATCAAGTAAACCTACCGTATACTGTTGATCACTTTACAGCACATCTATTGTCACACAGTGTTACAGTAGGTACCCTCTACTCTGTCCATCAGTAAAGAGGGACCACTTTAAGGACTGGATCTAGTCCGATATTATTTGGGTGTCGGACTAGTCCCATAGCATCTTGGGCATCTCTGCTAGATAGGGCCTTATTAGGAAAGTCCTGTTTAGGGTGACCAGATCACAAGACCTGAAAGGCATCAAATGCATCATATTATTCGATCACTCAGATCCTCATTTGGTCTGAGAAACATGTGGCCCCAACACATTTGTTGTGTGAATAGCAATGTGTCCCTGTTTAGTTTTCAGACAGTGTCAAGCTACATTGCAGAATGCATAACGGGCTGATTTTATTTTGTTTGTTTGTTTGTTTGTTTTTTGTTGGAGGCTAGAGTGTTTTTATACTTTATATGAATTAAATCTCTACTTTAAAACATGCCTACTAATCCCGTGAAGCCTCCTAATGAGCTCTTACTTCAGGTACTATATGAATGTAAGCTATTTGCACTAGCGAATTGGTCAGCTGATTTTCAGTCAGTCATTATTTATATCAGTATATGATATAACACATAAGACATTTTAATCAGCTATGATTCTAAATATTGCTTTCTAAAGTAATACTTTTGAATATAAAATGTTTTGTAATGAGAGTCTTTGAAATGACATGGAGGATTTCAAAGTTTTGCAGTGTCTATACAAGCACCAAGCAGCTTTGTTAAAGGCAGGGTTATTATATAGATGGACAGATGTGCATGCAGTGAATCCTCTAAACATGAGCTGAAAACTCACTCATCTAGACATGTTCTAGAAATACAAAACGTACAGCCTTTCTACAATACAGACACACTATTACTATACTATATTTGATATTCAACAGTGTAGTTATATTTAATGTCTTGTGTGTGATCAATTTTTTTTTACCGCTGTGTGTAGAATTATCTAGGAATTTTAAACTGTGAATTTTTGTATGCAGTTTGAGTTTTATTTTGATTTTTTTCTTCCCTCTTGTTTTTTGTTTATGTGACCTGTAAAAGCAGTCATGATCAGATGAGCAATGCCTGCACATAATGTCAAGCAAAGTGATAACAGTATGAGTAAAGCTTTTATATTTATTTAGGATTGACATGAGATGGATAAACATAACGTTATGTTTGGTACTGGCTAGCTTTGGGCCCGATTTTGAAGTGGCAGCTGGGTGATTTTGGCAGATTGGCAATCCTGATACAGACAAAATGTGATCACGAATACTCACTAAACCCACAATCAACACCAAATACCATATGTGAACATCTATTTTGGACACTGGACAAAGCCCAAGACACATAAAACAAGGCCATACCTGTGTTAAGTTAAAACTCAGGCTGTTTAATATCATGTGTTTTTCTTTTTCTCAGATGTTAGGTGTGCAAGGCGCCAGTGAGACATGTCCCGGAGAGAATGCCCGGCAGCTTGCCAAGGTGGTGAGTGCCACTGTACTGGCAGGGGAGTTATCGCTCATGGCTGCTCTTGCTGCTGGACAGCTAGTCAAAAGTCACATGACACATAACAGGTAAGTAGAGCTTTCAGTTTGAGTTAGTGTGAACTTTACAGAACTTCAGAATTCCAAAACTAAAGGCTTTTTTATTTTGTATTTTTAGGTCAAAAGCAAATTTAGAGAACACACAAGGAAGCTGCACAAAACAGGCATCTTGAGACTTGAATAGATGCCTAAAGTGGGGATGATGTAAGCAACAAAAAAGGAAAAAGACTTAAAAGGAAAAAAAAAAAAAAAAAAACACTTCAGGCACATTGTAGTACTTTTACTATGGAGAGTAAAAGTCAAACAGATGGCTGAAATAAAAATATTTCCACCATCCAATGCAGGGAAGAAAAGCTTTCATTCTTACTTACGGAGTGCCACAATCATCCCAAAGACTGCTGAAATCACAATATTAATGATCACCGAAATAATGTTTGAACATTTTACTTTTACACATCTCAGAAATGATGCTGTTTCTGATTCCATCAGTGTTTTGTTGGATGCACTCAGAACATAATTTATTTTTTCATGTTCTACTATTTATAAAAAAAAAAATTATAAAAAATACGAGGCATATTTTTGTTACACAGAATGTCAATTGGACAACTTGGAGAACAGTCACTAGTTCTTACATATTTTTCTTTTGTTAGAATGACCTTAAATTGCCAAATTCAGCCTTCTGAGGTTATTCCCAGTTATGTTTATCCGAATGCATATGGGTTTACAGCTATAGAAACATAACTGATATTTTTACGTACGGACATATTGATTGTTATTAACATATGCAAGGTTTGGTAGAAGGGAAAATTGCAAAGACAAAACTATTTCCCAGAGATGCTATAATGACCTGAATGACATCAGTCAGCTGTTGCGTGCTTGTAGAAATACAGCAAGACCTGTGTATGTGCACTATACATGTACAACAATACACACCACCTTATGTACTGCACATAGAGCTTCTGTTGCTTACTAGCTCTGCTTATGTGGCACAACTAATTGTGAAAGAAGTACGTATTGCTGTTTATGCAATGTTTTTTCAAATGCTGCCCCCAACCCCCCAATATATGATTGATTAATTTTTCTAGAAAAACACAATATAATGAACAGTTATATGCTTTTATAATTAAAACGTGAAAAGATAAATTTTTAATAAATTTCGAAAAAAGGGGAACTCATTCATTATTTGTTGTTTGTCTCTGCTGCATTGTTACATCATGACCACTTGATTTAGAATTAGTTTCTCTTCATAGTCTACATATAATAACCCCTAAATCAACCTCAGTCTCAATGATTCAAACATAATGATGTGAGGAAGAGATATGTGATATGGCCAAAAGTATGGGGACACCTGCTCATTGCATCCATAACCATATGTGCTTAGATTTAGTCCTCCTTTGCTGTTATAATAAGCTCCACTCTTCTGGGAAAGTTTTCCACCACATTTTGGAGCGTGGCTCTGGATAAATGCATAAATGTGTGTATTCTGCTGTTTCTCTGAAAGATGGCTGGTGGAGTCAGTAGCAGGCTCTTGGGTGATGATTGCAACCCACGGGTTGTACCAGTGTTCCAGTTCATCCCAAATGTGTTCACTGGGGCTGCAGTCAGGGCTCTGTGTAGGACACTCATGTTCTTCCATATCAAACTTAGCCTACCACCATGTCTTCATGGAGCTTGTGTTGTAAACAGGGAAACTGTCATGCTGGAACAAGTTTGGACCTCTTTGGTCCAATGAAGGGAAATTGTACTTGCACTGCTACAGCATCCAAAGAACATCCTAAACAGTTGTCCTTCCACCTTTGCCACAAAAGTTTGGGGAATAGCTACATGTGGGTGTGACGGTGCGGGTTCCACATACTTTTGGCCATATAGTGCATCTGCTGCATGTAAGAAACAAAACAAGACAGGATGTGCTATTATAGGAAGATAATCAATGATGGGATAGTGCGATGCAGCCCGAACACGTCGCCCACAAATGATACCATAGTAATTTGCCACCTATTAAATTTTTTTTACATTTTTTAGTAAGTGATTATTATATATTCGATACTTGAAAATATATTTGAGTTTAGAGTCTTGTGCACCGTGGTCAATTTTATTAAGGCTTTGTTTCATAAGGAATTCTTTTCATAATCATTAAAATCTGAGAACTCGTTATGCAGTAACAAATTTTTTACGTGACCCGTTATATTTAGTTTTTTTCATGTCCTTCTCTTTTTGTTTATGAGATTGTTGAATGCAATCATGATTGGTTGAGCAAATCCTGAACAAAACACCACAGGATGAAGTAAAGTATGAGTAAAGCTTTTACTGTTATTTAGGAAATGACATAAGACTAATAAATATAACAGATCTTTTGGTAATGGGTCTGATTCTGAAGACTAGACAGAGTTTTAAAACAAGGCTATACGCACATATTGCATGATAGAACTCGGGCAGGAAAAAGATGGGTTTTTTCTTAAATAATATATTTGAGAATATATCAGGACTTTGTTATAGATGGGGAGTGGCACGCTGGTGTGGTTATCATCACAGCAAGAAGGTCCTGTGTTTGAGCCCCGGGTTCAACATGTTCTCCCCGTGTCCGTATAGGTTTCCTCTGGGTACTCTGGTTTCCTCCCACAGTCCAAAGACATGCACAGAGGGGATTAGGGTTATTGGCTACTCTAAATTGCCCGTAGGTGTGAATGGTTGTCTGTCTCTGAGTGTCGCCCTGCGGTGGATTGGCGACGTGCCCAGGGTGTAACCCCGCCTCTCACCTGAAGTCAGCTGGGATTGGCTCGTTTTCCCCGCGCGACCCTGAACAGGATTAAGTGGCAGAAGATGAGTGAGTGAATGAGTTTAGGTTGAACAAAGTATCTTGAACAGTCAGTGTGGTATCTTGCATCATGCAAAATAAAAGACAGTAGAAGATGAGGGAGTCTGTGTTATAGTTGACTGAAAACTGAGGTCATCTTTACCTTGAATACAAGCTACCTTAATATCAAATATACAAATACAACCCGAATTCCAGAAAAGTTGGGACATTCTTTAAATTTGAATGAAATGAAAACTAAAAGACTTTCGAATCACTTGAGCCAATATTTTGTTCACAACAGAACATGGATAACAAATGAACAAATGTTTAAACTGAGAAATTTTACAATTTTATGCACAAAATGAGCTCATTTCAAATTTGATGCTTGCTACAGGTCTCAAAATAGTTGAGACAGGGGCATGTTTACCATGGTGTAGCATCTCCTCTTTTCAAAACAGTTTAAAGATGTATGAGCATCGAGGTTATGAGTTTCTGGAGTTTTGCTGTTTGAAATTGGTCTCATTCTTGCCTGATGTAGGTTTCCAGCTGCTGAACAGTTAGTCATCTAGCACAAAGATTGTAAAATTTCCTCAGTTTAAAGATATGTTATGTTTTGTTGTGAATAAAATACTGGCTCATGATTCGAAAGTCTTTGTTTTTATTTTATTAAAATTTAAAGATTGTCCCAACTTTTCTAGAATTCGGCTTGTATGTATATAGGGTTAACTGTGAACTACGTGATTTATTGTGCTCTTTGTGACCTGCCTGAGAAACCACACCTGATCCCAGTCTTCTTTTTGGAAATGGTGTGTGAGTAGAACTCCCTGGGTGTGCAATTTTTATCCTTTTGATGGAATTTTTAAAAATATGATTTCTTTTCATTTGCATCCCATCCCACAGAAAATGGAGAGGTTTTTTTTTTTGGTGCACATGGATAAAAGACATTTGAAAAAAATGTGGACACTGCAGCAGTCCAACGTTAATGCGATATTTGATGATGTCCTCGTAAGGTCACATCAGCAAAAATGGACACTCACCTCACCAGAGTGTGCACTGCCCAATCAAGCTCACCCTGCATCACATCTGACCAGGACCGGGGCTGCTGATTGGCTGAGTCTCACTGAGACCCTAGACAGACCTGCTGAAAGGACATACAGTGCTCGTCTCTCTCTCTCCCTCTCTCTCACACACACACACACACACACACGGTAATCTGAGGTAGTGCAAGTCCTGCAGAAGACTAATCTCCTACACACCAGCTTTAACTCTTTTGGCTCACAACTGATAATTGGCTTTCTGGCTTTGGATCAATGCATAACTGGGGTACAGTTACATTAGAGAAGGTGAATACGGTGACTTTAATAATTTGTTCATGAAGAGGATTATCTGGAATACATCCACATACAAGATCTTACCTGTGAAACGGTCTAGTTTCCCAAAGAAAAGTTGCTCAATAATAAACACTGCAGATGACACCATAAAGCTGGAAACTGTTTATTCACATCCTTACGTCTTATTCAAAAACATTCAGAAAAGCTCAGTGTTACATATTAACAGGCATTATAATCTGTATACTGTTTCATACATACCACCCTCTACAAATCATTCATACAGAGAATTCTTATTTGGCAGCATGTGTAAAGTGATTGTAAAGCAACGCTCTTATAATTAGTGCAAATACTAACTTTAACCACAGATTTCTGTGTAGTTATTTAGAACAATTACCGTTAAGCCTTTTAATAAGGTGAACTCAAAATTCACAAATTTGAGCACAGGCTACAACAAAACTTCTTATATATGCTTCAAATGATTGTCAAATAAGAATATAGATATATGATATACATAGATATGATAGATTAATCAGAGCCAATGAAATATGAAATAACGTTCCTCCATTACAAGTTAATATCTGACAAATATACTTATGCCTTTGTGTATAACATAAGGGCATATCCAAGGTGAACACTCAAATGAAGGTAGCTTGGCAGTGCTTTGTGAAATGTCTTACAAAACATTCGCAAAAGTGGACAGTAATCTTCCCCAAACTGTCTACAGTGCTAGTATCTGACAACACACTTAATCGTAGTGCGATCATGCTCTTACACCTCTGCATCTTTAACCTCTACCGCATATGCAAACTTGTATACATAAAATTAAGACACTGGGCATTAGTTTTTATTTAAAGCTATTCACATTCTCTATTGACCAAATCAGAGAAATTATATAAGGCCTAAAGAAACCTGTTATAACTGAGAAAGCTTTTCACTAAAGGCATTCAAGTTTATAGTGTTTTAATTTTTAATAAAGACATCAGTACAATGTGCAAGTAATAAGAATACAAATTTTTCATTTTTATTTTTACAAAGCTTTAAGTAAACACAAACTCTTATAAAAGCTAAAGCAGACAGAGGCAACAAACAGACAGTAACCACCCCTAAACACGGACAAGGACTGTACTGTATATGTAATCATTGTGTAAAACGAATACCTTGGGGATCTTCTGGACCCCTGTATAAAAACATTGATATTCCTGATCCAGGACACTGTATTTCATATGACTGATGGAGAAATGATTTCTGAAGCTCTTGCCCGGATGGAGATTTAGAGTGTGTAGGGATGGATAAGGCCTCTTACGGAGGTGTTTAAGCAAGGCTGGCAACCTACAGGAAAATGTAGATATTGTTAAGAATATGCACAATTTGATGTAAAATGCTGCTCAACAAGTCAAATACTGACATTACCTGCTTTAAAAGAGGACGGATTTGTCTCTGGTCTTATCTTGAACGTACGCTGTGAACCGCTTTAAGAATTTAGGATATTCTCGTTTGGCCACTGCACGCAAGACTGATGCAGGTGCCCACCCACCTGGGTTCACTACGTTAAGTAAAATTAATTAATTAACAAAAGATAGATGATTGGTGTTTCAAGTGTAAACAACAGAGGGTGATGCATATACTTACCATTGGCTACATAAGTTATTTTACAGAGTATATTGTCTCGGCTGATCTCTTTGTTGCCCTCTGGTGGACTGACTAGCGTCTGGCAGATCATGGCCACATTGATTTTGGCACGAATACACCTGCTTGTGGGCTGGAAAATAAAGTGGGCTCATAATAGTGCGGAGAGATTGTATACTGATATTTCAAACATTAAGATCAGGATACAATTTTTGAGCACAGTGGGTATCATGTGTCAATACATTTTACACTATTTTAACAATACTTTTTACACTATTAATATTTGTTGTAACAAGTCATTAGATAATAAACCCTATTTCTACTGTGCAAAAAGTTTCCTATATAATCATGCACATTTCAGTTGTAAACAAATAAACAGATTTTTATAAAAATGGCTTTACATTTTTGTTGTGTGGAAGAATCATACAAGTATTCAAATGGGCACTTACTGGATATCTGTCATGATCTACAGAGAAATTGCACACAATCCAGGTATCTGGTTCATTCTCATTGGTGGAGAGGATTTTGCGGATAACCGACACATAAAGGATGTCCCTTTGCGAAGCAGGCCACACCCTCTAAAATAGAATCAATGGCAAGGTTTGCGTTAGAACAATGCAAAATATACACACCCAAACTGAAAAAAAAGAAAAAGAAAAAAAGAAAAAAAAAACTCTTCTATGACAAATGAACTGATAAATAAGTTTGCCAAAGGTTCAACTGCACTGTACCTTATGAGTCTGGTAAATAATCACTGCCTTGTCAGATAATGTCTCTACCACACAGAAGTTTTCGACGGTTGCTGGGAATGGTTTCCAGAAAAAGTCAGGTTAGGTGAGTCCATCCAGTTTCAGTATAAACAGTCTCAGTGGGAAATAAACACATTACATGGAAGGTGCTCACTTTCCCAGTCGCTCCGGAACGTTGTGTCCCAGAAGTAATTGCAGACCTCATGACCTGTAACCCCTTTAACAGCATGCGTGGCTTTGAGAGGGTCTAACACAACACCGTTCTCCTCCACCTCTCTCCTGTACACCTGCAAAACAAACACAGGGGAAAAAACCCCAAAATGTGTTACAGCAGTTTTATATTTCGCAGCATTTACCTTTGTAGTTTTTCTTAAGCAGAAGCGAATTGGTATTTGAAAATGTCTGACAAGCCTTTACTGGTCCCTGCCACTAGCTGCAAGTGTTTCAGTTACATCAGTAGCGCTTAATAAAAATAACAAGCCTTTCAGTGTTGATGTACCTTCAGCTCACCATCCTCAGTAACAAGTTGCCAATTAGCATCTCCACCTACATCTTGTAAGGAGTGCGTCATATGACTGTGTATTACTTCCTCCACCTGTGGAAAAATCACATAGGTGTGTCAGTCAGGTGAACACCACACACTGCCTTAACAGAAACAAAAATATGGTATAGGCCAATGCTTAACTAAGATTGTTAAGCTTTGAATGGTAAACATATACTGGTTTCATCAGAATGTTCAGACAGCTGCTTCAGAATGGAGTCTTGTCTTTGTTTTCTTTTGATTAAGAATGTTTTATAAAATGAACCAAAGAAAAAAGGCTTAGTATCTAATCCTTTGTTAACAGTGAGTCTATTCGTGCCAATCTTTACTCCCTCAATGATGCTACTGTAGGGTTGGAAGTCACAGAAGATAATACAACAAACCTGTCCAGCACTAGAATATACTGACAAGACAGTATACCTGAGCACTGAGTCTGTGCACATCATCGGAAGCACTGACTAAGTCGAGAGAGGACACTGAGGAAGCGTGACTAAGAGGCTGAACCAGAGAAGAAAGAGAAAGGAAGTAAAAAGACACAGTTGAAACACCACAATGCACAGAGTAAAAGACGCAGCCATCACCTCAAATTGGGAAAATTCATGAAAACACATGTAGACACAAATGTGAATGGTTTAACATCTACCTATTCCCTATATACCACATCTGTAATTATTACAGACAAGAATATTCCTGTAGTGAGGAAAAAAAAATCTCTGTTCACACAAAATGTAATTAGGACACAAGTCAGAAGAGCAGTTGATGGGAAAGTTAATAACATTTCATGCCAAAAATGATTTTCTCTCATATGACGCGTTTCGTCGAAGGTTATATAAATACACGCTATCTAAATATGTATTCATCATCATTTCATAGAGAGAGATTTGGGGATAAGTTATGAACAAAGCCAACACAGCTGAACGTGAACGCTGAATGGGAAAGCATAAGTAAGCAGAACTACTGTCAAATTGTTCTGCTTATTGTTCTCCAGGTTTGAAAAACATTGAGTCACTGGATGAGGCTAAGGCAGGGGCGAATAGATTTAATAGCAGCTGCGTAGGAAGGATGAGTGATCAGCTTGTGACAGGTAACAGCACAGCTTACATAACGCCATCTGCCATCATTTCTCTCTAATTTACTCCAAATGGGGAAATTCTGGCAACGTGAATGCATACTTTAATGTCAAAAATTCTTTTGTCTTGCATATTGTATAAAACCAACTTCAATAGTACGATAATCTGAAAACAACTGGGACTTTGTCACTTGAGGTTTTAACATGGCTTTGTTGGGATGATTCAGCAGAAAAGACCAAAGAAATAATGGGATTTTGTGCTAAAAGAACAGTACAGGCACGTTTTTGTGTTTAAGTTTTCGGTCAGGTACCTTGTTCATGTATTTCTGAGCATTAAGAGAGGGATTGAATGTCACTGGCCGAATGGTCCTGCACTTCTCAGTCTGAAAGAACAGGGGGAAAAAAAAGAGACAATTAAAAAGTGAAATGCATGTGAAAGCTTAAAACACATTTGGCTGAAACACCTTAAAACAGCACTTGTTTTTACCTCATGCTATCATACATACAGCATACGAGTTGCTGTCTGTGTAGTTTCTGTGCATGTTAATCAGCATGACTACTGAGAAGACCTCATAATAATAATAATAATAATAATAATAATAATAATAATAATAATAATGTGATGATGACACTATAATTTGGTATACATTATATAACCGATTTACTCATTCATCTAGATGAAGGTTATAGTGGATGAAGTACCCATCCTGGGAACATGAAGCAATAATACAGAGTGACTGTTATACCAAGGATAAATATAAGAGTTACTAAACTGGTAAACCTGGAGGGTTATTTCTATATTACTAGACATATTCTCTTTTACTGTGCTTTAATAACGAGGTACTGCATATACAAATCTTTCCTCAAATGTACAGAAATGTACTGTAGAAAATTCGACTTCGAAGGATTGAATTTTAAAAAGGTCCACTCTGTAGGATTCAGCCAACTGAATGCCCCTCTTTTACCACTCTATTTAAAAGCACGTATTAGAATTTACGGTGTTGAGCATGTGCTTGTAGTGTACTTCCGAGTCCTTAAATTTACACTTCTTTGCTTCTTCCGTGGTAAATAATAAGTATTATCCTCTACTTTACAAAATTTGGGTTCTCAAACTTGTTAGTCAGCACCAGCAAACACTGATTCCTCTTATTTTTTCTTCTTTATTTTCCTTTCTTCCTATGCTTCCTCCCAGATTCACGCTGCTGCTTGTAAAAACATGAAAGGCAGAAGGCACGCTCTAAAGGTTTGTCCATTCTGGGCTACTGTAGCAGCATAACATGGCAGCTCTGTAGAGATGGACCCACGCCCTATGTAGATATAAATGGCTCATTCCAAGCTTATAAAATCACAATGATTAGTTGCAGGTAATTATATACTAATGAAAATATACTTACAAACATGATGAGTATACTATGGAATATATACTCCGTTTCTGCTAACAGATCATCAAAATCCCGCACAGTGGACCTTTAACTGTTTAAAAAGCTGTTTAAAGAGTTTTAAACTTGCGTTCAGTGGGAACTTTGTTCATCCCATAGTTTTGTAATCAGAATATTTAGCATTAGAGCCATCTCTTCAGATAAACCATGCCGACAGCAGGTAGCTTACAGAGCCCTACCTTTTTACACTCCATTTTAAAGAACATCTCAAATCAATGAACAAACGAGGAAAAAAAAAAAAAATCACATTTGGTAAACCAGCTGCAGTTCAGCAGGGTGGAAGGGGGTATCTATAACGACTCAGACACTGGGCTTCGATCATCTTTAAACAGCCTAACAGGTTAAAATAGGCCCAAAAACTAGTTTATGTAATGCAGCTCTGCAGCCCTGAACAATTCATTCCTACCTGCTCCTCAATCTTGTCTTGCTTATCCAGAGCTGCTTCAACAGCATCAAAGAATTCATCTTCATTGATAAGACTGTTTGGCCCCTCCTGAAAATCATGTGAGTATGTTTTAACCATGCATATTATCAGCTACTATGTACTCTTCTTCTGTTTGCATTTCGCAACAAACATGGACACCAGAGGCTGGAAGCAAAAACAGTGTTGTTTATACTTCAAAATCAGACTGACGTACTTCATAGTCCGGTCCTCCATAGTGAGACTTCTTCTGCATTTCTGTTAAGGCTGATTTATAGGATTCTTCTAATCTCCTCTTCTGCTCCATTTCCTTACAACAAAAGATAAACAACTTACAAAGCCCATTTCCCAAACAGCTGGGACACTTTCTAAAAATGAAATATAAAATCTGTAACTTGGTAAAAATCACTTGAACAGTTAGCAGAAGCAAAAGAACAAAGAAAATATTTTCAGTGTTTTAACTGACAAAATTAAACAAATTTAGAAACTGATGCCTGCCACACTCCAAAAAAGCATAAAAGAAGCATCCACCAAAGGCTTTGTTTTTGCTGAACTTTGTGAGAGAATTATCTGTCAAATTAAAAACAACGTTTCTCAGCACGGGATAGGAACGAATTTGGGTCCGTCACCATCTACAGTTAATAAAATTGTGAAACGATTCAGGGAGTCAGGAGAAATTTCTGTATGTAAACACCATTGGAGATAACCGCTGGTGAATGCGTGTGACCTTAGAGCCCTTAGGAAGTATTGCATTAGAAACCGCCATGCTACTGTGATGGACGCCGTCACTTGGGCTTGGGAGTACTTTGGGAAATCATGGTCATGTAACACATTTTGCCACTGAATCAAGAAATGCTCCCTGAAACCGTATTAGGCAAAGTGTAAGCCATGCATCAGTCTTGTGCAGAAATGCTAGGGAGTTCCCTGGGCCCAAGCTCATCCGAGATGGACCCAATGGAAACATGCTCTGTGGTCAGATAAGGCCACATTTCAGCTTGTTTTAGGAAAACGGACCAAAGAGGAAAAAGACAATCCAGACTGTCATCAACGAAAGGTGCAAAAAACAGCATCTGTGATGGCATGGGGGATCTGTATATGTGTGAAGGCACCACTGATGCGAAGGCTGACATCGGATTTTTAGAAACTTACGCTCCCATCAAGATGATGTCTTATCCCAGGAACTCCCTGTATATTTCAGCAAGACAATGCCAGGCCTCATTCTGCACAAGTTAAAAAAAAAAAAGCGTGGCTTTGTAGACAGAGTCCATATGCTTGACTGGCCTGCCTGCAGTCCAGATCTGTCTCTTATTTAAAATGTCTGGCACATCATGAAGAGGACAATCTGACAATGGTGACTACAGACTGCTGAGCAGCTCAAGTCTTGCATACAGCAAAAATGGGGAAAAGTTTCACTTCCAAAACTACAACAATTAGAAGTGTAATTAAAAGAAAAGGGGATGTGACCCGGTGGTAAACTTGCCTCTGTCCAAGTTTTTTAGGACTGTGCAGCAGGCATCAGTTTCTAAATTTGTCTGTGTTTATCAAATGGAATTAAGTTTTTCCGTGAAAACACTAAAATCTTTGACATTTTGCCTGTTAAATAAAGATTCAAGTGAATTACCAAATTATAGATTTCAGTTTGTATTGCATTTTTTTTTTTTTTTTTAGAAAGTGAAAGGATTTTTGGAAATGGAGTTTGTACTTTTATCATCTTGGACAGCGAAAGTAGAATGAATATGAAATCTTGGTGACGGCAAAAGAGTGATCGCAAAGAGATGTGGAAGGAAATAAAAACAGCACCACCATCACCACACGAGTATGAAGATAAAATCTTTGCTTTGTTGTTCATTGTTGTTGAACCCCACAACAAAGGCTTTTAAATCTATTCTAAGCTCTTTACATCCTTCACAGATCCAAGCAGACAAATCGCACGAACACAATAAGCTCATAGATCCCTGATCTTCCGGACAAGACCTTTGTGTTCCAACAGGTCCCATCTCCAATCTCAGGCTTCAGACAAGAAGCCCAGGGTAAATAAAGCAATTTAAGCCCCACTGATGATAAAAATTCTGCATCTGAGCTTTAGTATGGCTCTGGGGTTCTCTCTCTGTATCCCAGTTACAACAAGCCCCAAATACCAATAACCTCCACCGGGAACAGGAGACAAAAAACAGGAATGCACTGACCAACACTTTTTCATAAGACTTCTATGGAGTTGTCACACACAAGTACTTTCATTTTTCAGTTTCAGTGCAATTACAAGATGTAGTAGGATAGCTCGGTGCTTACCCAACTGAAGCTACACAAGCCTGACACCTGTCTGCGCTCCAAACCAGCATGAACATTTACATCTTGTTTAAATCGCACCTGCTAAGGAGAGTCACAGGAGGGACACCCAAGGCACCTAAACAAACAATAATCTGTCTGAAATAAAAATGCCAGCTAACACCCATGAAAGAGATTCAATATACTCAACGAACTGACAAGCCCATTATAAAAAAAACAAACAAACAAGAACACTACACAAATGTGCAGGTGAAATTCTCCAACACCAGCCTGAAAAGTTGAGGACACATTTGAGTTGTTTTTCTATAATTGACAATTGATTCGCAGAGGAGTGGAAAAAAAAACTACTACACATACCGAGGCAGAAAACAGAGAGAGCATAGAGCAGGCAACCTACTGCACAGAAGTTGTTCTGTGTGCACAGAGGAATCCATTTCTGCCCAGATTTGGCTGTCCGGTGTGGCCAGGGTTTTAGCTTAGATAAACTAGTTGACATATTAAGATGTATCCATACAGGGCACAGACCGGTGAACTCCAGTCACAGGTTAAAAGATCTGCAGGTAGACTTCCGGCTGCAGGTCTCTCTTTAGCCGATATACGTGTGCAGATCCCCGCCCCTTTACTTTGCTAGTGCTTCAAACGAATGGAATTTAAGTACTTCCTGACTTGGGAGGAACTGGTTGAGCAAGTCTAAACTTTACAACGAGATGTTACAGGAGGGTAACACGGCTCTGTGAATAAGCGCTCAGACAAATTAGCACCAGTTTCAAAGGATGCAGGCTCACATGGTTACCAGTGTGGGTTTGCTTTAGGTGAGTTAACAGCACATCGTATTTAAACGTACATAAAAGATCCAACACATTAATATTTTTTGTATGCAGAGACAGTCTAATGGTGTTGATATCTTCACACAATAGCTTATTCAGGTTTATTTCCTGTATTCCTTATAGATCATCTATTTTTAGCAATATGTCAGGCTCAGCGCAGCTTTTGTTGTGATTTCCACAGAGGTGCGAAAATGATAATGATCTGCTGACTGGTCAGAAATCCTTCAAACAAATGCCCTCTAGGGTTTTGACTCCACAGGCTAGAAGACTAGAAATATTTTCTGAAATACTAAGATAAAAATCACAGCTGTTATCAGTTAATTCATTTCTCTCACCTACAATGGAACAACTAGTTACCTACGAAGAACGTTAACGTAACACGAAGGCGCTGACGTTATCTAGGAAAAACGTAAGAAAACCCTAGGAGTTAGAGAGAAGAAACAGAATTTTACTACAAACAAATTTTTACCACAAAAGCTTCGTGTAAATCAGGGGATGAGACGGCTGTTTTTTTCTTCCAGATATGTGTAAAGCCTCCATTTTTTTGGTTAAAGAGCGTCTCCTGTATCGCTACAGCAAGAAGACCAAGATTGTAAGGATAAACGTAGCCTTGAATGTGTGGAGCATTCTCTATTGATTGTGTAAACAAAACACAATCTTTCCTTCCAAAGTCCAGTCTCGACAACACACCATGAGATTAAATGAACTTAGTAGACATACTTTATCCAGTCGCTTCTGCCAGTACTCCTCTCGCTTGACCATGACCTCAATGCAGTGGGACATTGTAGACAGTATGCCTTCTGTGGTTGCTTTAAAAGTGATGGCTTCACCTTTGAAATCAATGCCAATAGGTCCTCTGGAGCTGGCCATAGAGAATACTACAGCAAAAAAAGTGACAATCATTTTTTTTTTTTTCTTCACATCCACTTTTCCACATAACTCAAATGTAATCATATTTAAGTTTGGCTAAATACAGCCAGGTTTCCATCCATCCAAGTGTTTTCATTTTGTGAAAAATGTAAAAACATTCCTGTTTCACGTGGAACTGGCAGAATCTAATCGGGAATGTTTTTGAAACAACAAAACAGTTTTTAAACTTTAAATGTATAAAACAGCCAATATATGAAACTACAGTGGAAATAATTTTCCCAGGAAAAAGAAAAAGTTGCGATATGCAGCATTTATTATCCTCCTACATCTTCCTGCCTCCACTTCTTCCAGTGACTCTTCCCTCTAATTGTCAGTTTTACTCTCAAAAGTTTTTTCGATAGACAGGAAGTTACCAATTTAATCTGTTATAGAGAGTGTAAAAGGTATAATTTGTACATTCTGCTTCAATTCCTTAAGTTTTAATACAAGATATAAGCGTGAATAAGGACACATCATCAATAACTTACATGGAATGAGTTTCTTGAAATTACACTGCCTGACACTGGCACAGCTGTGTGGCTAGATTAAGGAGGAGGAGGAGGATAAATAAGCTGACCGGAATCTTTTTTAGGTTGATTACAGAAAATAAGATTATTTCAGCAAATTACAGCACGTTAAAAGGGCAGCGTCTTGTGTTTTCATGTGACCGTCATCTTATGGATGATGCTGACCGTGGATATTCACTGAGACAGAAGAATTACAGTAAAACGAAAGAAACGGTCTGATTTTAATCAGTTCACTGTAGATCAGAGATCTGTATACACCGACTGTTCTTTTTATCGCTCCTGCACAAAAAAGTGGCATCATTACACAACGAGACATCGATGACAAACGGCTGCATGATGCAAACAATGCAGCAGCAGAAAATCTTCCGAACATTTTAAGCACAGGCTCGTTTTACTGTGTGCTTCATATGCACAAAGTGGATGGAAACAAAGCATATATTTGTGGATCAACTGACTTGTCTCTGCAGGACCTAAAAGGGTACACGTCTGTGGCTCCAAGCTATTTTACCCACGTGACAATTAACGTCTTCAGACATTCCAGCTACTTTAAACGGCTGTGCACTGTAGTCAAGTACTTTGGTTTAAATAATAAAACAAATATGAATAGGACAGGCAATCATACTTACACTTGTCTTTGCTGCTATTGCTGTTCAGGAGGTATTCTCCGTCTGGCCGTAAGGTGGAAAGATCATCCTCGTCATCCTCCGTTACTGTGTGACAAAGAGCACACATCTCAAGTAGTTTTTAATAATACGTACATTACTTAAATACCACTTATAAAAATAGCTGTATTTAATTATTTTGTAAATGCATACAAAATAATTTCTTCAGAAAATTGCCAGCATGCCACACTGTTCTCATGTGATGACTGTAAGGTGTTTCTATTCTCTCATCAGCCTACTAAGTGATTCTCCCTCAGGGGAATTCTTTGCAAGACTAAACTCACATTTTGAGGGAAGATTCAAATACTTTCTGCAGCTAATACAGATGCCGATCACTTGTGTTTACTTTTAGTTTCCCCCATCTACACTGCACTGAAACTGTGATGTATGCGACAACCATAGCAGTACAACTTACACATGAGGAAAATCATTGATTATCGTGATGTCCTGGAGATTAACAAACACACACAGCTTTACAGGGGAGTGTGGATTTGGTCAGCCACTTACACGGCATTACGCACTCAAGGCTGGGTTATACATGACAATTGCCTTTACACATGGTTTGTGCAATAACAGCAGCAATGTGAGCAGCAATGTTCATATACTCTCCTGCATACTTTATGTACATTGTGAGGATTAAGAGAGACATCCACTAGATGGGATATTGGAGCCAAAACATTCCTGTCTGTCTGTTAAATGTTTAGCAATTTAATGCACATACCGTATATCTTCTAATAGTGGCCTGTCTCTTATAGACGCCGGTCTCCAATAAACGCCGGGTTAAACCCGTGGCGCGGCAAATAGACGCCCATCTCCAACCGCCCACCGCCTTTTCCGTACCTGAAATGTTCATCTGCTGTTGTTGCCTACATTTTGTGGCCGTAAATACGGTACCATACCGT
>JAQMCW010000014.1:5094851-5105876 GCA_030068335.1 Chrysichthys cranchii | reverse complement strand
AAGTGGAAAGATTTAATTTCATTATTTTTGAAGTCATTTTTACTTTGCAGCATTTCCTTGCACGTGCCTAAAACTTTGCATGGTATTGTGTGTGTGTGTGTGTGTGTGTGTGTGTGCTCATCACTTCCCAGCAACCGTCAAGGTCACATTAATGAGAAATGTAACATAGACAGCTCAACAAGTCAATTTCGGCTTGGTTGAATAGAAATCTATGAGATGGTGAGCATGATGCAGTTGATGGTGAAATTAGAATGAAAGCTGAAGCTTTGGAAGCTGATCTGTTTAGGCAGAGTGTACAGATGAGAAGGGGAGAGATGGACATCTCTCCTTAGGACTAGCAGGACTTTATTAGGACTAAAGCACTGCTGCATTGTTCTCTGTAGGCAGAGACGAAGCAAGGGCTGAATCCCTCTGGTGCCACTGTCAGCAGGTAATTCCCCCTACTTCAGAAAAGACAAGAGTCAGAAGATGGTGGAATACCTTTGCCTAACAGGCCTTTACCTTTACTTAAAAGCAAAATTAACATTTATGCAGGGTACATCTTTTTTTTTTTATGATTTGTGCCACAACATGCTAATAGATCTCTTTGTTTATATAAAAAAATATAATGACATGCTGATGTATAATTACTGTAGAATCAGCAAGCAGTTTGAAAAACTTTATGAGAGAAAATCAGATCAGAGGTTTATTCAATAACTTCATCATCCAAAAGCATTTGCATGCGGGACTATGAAATGCGCTTCCTTGATCTTGAAAACTGTTACCATGGTTCTAAACATCATAAGATCCTCAGCATGACTTATGATTGAATTGTTAGTTCCTGTAACAAAGTAAGCATAAGTTGTACTTTAAACGGAATACATTATTTATATACCTACAATACAGACTTTACCAAAAAGTCATCCATGATTTCTTCTGGTTTGAAGTGAGCAACTACTGTAGAAAACCAGACTAATGAGACAGCTGTAGCTTAAACGGTATGATTTACTGATTATGTGAATTAAAATGACTTCATTTAATTAATATGACACCAAATCTGTTGCACTGGATTATTCCTAAACAAACTGATTAAACATGAACAAAATGTACAAACATTTTGCATAACTAAAAACAGTAGCAATTTTGAAGAAAAAACTGTTCGTTTTCTTGTTGCGTGGTTATCAAGCCTTGAGAGCATCAGATTCAAGTAGGAGATGTGGATCAAAATTTGAAGGAATAATTGTGTAAGCAATTCAGATGATAATATGCAGGATGTTCTCAGTGATTTGGATAGGCCTATTTTAATTTCTTATTCTTTAAAACTATTTATTTTAGGTATTAACCAGACAATGGAATTGGAAGCATTTAGACATACTGTACTGTAGATTTCCTACTTCCTTTCCATGTTAGCTACATTATGGTGTGTATAGACTTTGCAATTTTGGGTTGTATCAGATGAAAGAAGACCTATGTGAAAGAAAATCAAAGCTATCTTTGATAATGGATCCAAAACGGTGGTCCAACGTCAAACTGTCAGAGAAGTTCAGAGATAGGTATTGTCACGGTCTTGTGACGTGACCAAAGTTGACCTGGGACAAAATTCTGACAGTATCAGAAATTTCAGGATGGCCATCTCACAGTGTGACTGCTGCTACGATGACGCTGCCTCACAGTGTGCCTTCCAATAAACTCATATGATTGCTGGAATCTCACAACCTGACAACATTTAGAGTACTAAAGAAACAAGTTCGGACACAAAATAGCTCTTGGCTTACTGACTATGTTTAGGGTAAGAGGGTACAGAAGCATACTGGCTTTCCCCCCCCAAAAAAGTTAGACATCCTTTCTTGTAATTATGACTTACTATCTCATAATTACATGGTCGGCACGGTGGCTAAGTGGTTAGCACTGTCACCTCACAGCAAGAAGGTTCTCGGTTCGAGCCCCGGGTTCGGCACGGGGGCCTTTCTGTGTGGAGTTTGCATGTTCTCCCCGTGTCCCTGTGGGTTTCCTCCGGGTACTCTGGCTTCTTCCCATAGTCCAAAGACATGCACATTAGGTGGATTGGCTGCTCTAAATTGTCCACAGGTGTGAATGTACCATGTGTGCTGCCGAGAAGTCCTGGCCAGTGCTCGGTGTAAATTACGGTCATGGAAGCTAAGAATGTTGGAAGCATCTCCTAGCCAGCTATTGCCGCCCTATGGCTGGCAGACAGCGTTAATGATGATGATGAGCTCATAATTACAAGATTGGTAATATCTTGTGAATTAAAGTTCACTGATAAACCTGGGATTGTTCAGGTGGAAAGCTCAGAAGTTGCTCTCTTCCTGCAGGAGCAATTAAACCATCCCAGGTTGCTTCATGGATATAAATTTATACATGTCAAAGGTTCTCACGCTGGCTTGGTGGTGTAACAAACAGCTTGAGCAAAGCAGTGGCCAGTATGGGGCGCCTTACCCCATAGTTTTCTCATAATTCCGAGATCTTTTCTTGTCATTCCAAGATCTTTTCGTTTAATTATGAGACAGCAAATCATAATTACGAGATGACCTTTCAACATTTTTTCCCTTCCTCTTGTGAATATAATGTGCTTTTGTAATAGCCTAATCTTATGTGTTCCTTGGTTGTTCTCCGGTGGGAACCCTTAACGGATCCAATGTAGAACAAAGTGTTTCCCTGTGAGAAAAGGTTCCCATGTAAGAACCCTTTTAGAAATCCAAGGGCAGTCAGTTAATCCATACAACTGCCCAGTGAAGAACATCCGAAGGACTTTTGAGTCGTGTACGTTTCCCTGTTGTCTACACAAGCCCACTCCTGCCACATCCAGGCTAGATTTTTGGTTGAAGGTTTTTTGTCACGAAATACACTAATAGCAGCTGTTGCCCTTCCATAATGGTGCCCTTTTATTTCTTTATCCCCCCACTGAATCGTTTGAACTACGACTTTAAGCGAATCGCCCTGTTCACGTCTGATTCCCCGCTTCGCGTTCGTCCTTGTGAACCGACTCGATCGATTCACTATAAAAGAGTCATTCCAGAGGAATCGCTTGAGATGAGAAGGTCTCCTGAACGGAGTCGTTTGTTCATGTAAACCTGATGTGAGGGCACAGTGACCGAGGATGAGGATGATGAAGGCTGAATAACCTCTCAGACGGGTTACTTTCCATATCCGTCGCCTGTTATTCATCCTCAGAGGCCCGTGATGAACATGAACCCAGTCTGAGAAACCTTATAAGATTTCCACAGAGAGCTGCAGGCGGGTTCCAGCTGTAGGCTGGCCGAGTCGGCTGTTAGGGTTTGCTTGTGTAACACTGATTACTTCAGTCACATCCTCTTTGGGTTTCTCCACGGGATATTTATCTCTCTCACACACACACACACACACACACACACACAAGAGGAGCTATGCCTGCGCTATAGGCAGCTCGTGTCCCGGTTCCCTGTGAGCGGCTGAAGGCGAGCTCCTCTCGGGTCTCCTGGATTGGCGGATCGATCCGCTTGGTGCGCCCTCGCGCCGCACCGTGACATTGGCGACGCCGCGCGCGCTACAGACTGGCGGGCTGCTGCTCGGGAACCATGGAGGAGAAAGCCAAGGGTGACAGCACCAAGCAGCCGGACGCGACCTCCGCGTCCTACCAGCGGAGGATATGGAGGAATTTCCAGGAGCGGACCAAACCGTTTCTCAGCCCGAAACTGGGCTCGGAAAGACGCAGCACGGACGCCAAGAAAGAGAGCGGCTTGTGGATGTTCAAGCGGAAAAAGAAACCGGTTCTGGACCGCATCTTCTCCTCGTCCCAGCCGAACCTGAGCAGCTCGAGTCCGGCGATCGGCAAGGCGGAACCGGGCTGCAGTGAGGCACCGGGGAAGTCCCCGCTGGCTGCCGTGGAGGGAGCTGCTGCAATGGCACACATGTACACACACGACGTGTCGGTGTCGGTGTCGGCCCAGGGCAGCCCGCGGCTCACTGTGGCCCATTTAACCGCCGCGCAGCCCAAAAGCTCGTCCCTGGGCTCGGCGTGCTTCGAGAAGCTCGTACTGGACCCGGCCGACACTTCCGGTCAGGACGAGCTGAGCAAGAACGCCAGCGACTCGGTAAGTGTACTGGGAATAAACAAACAACTACAGAAATAACTACATAAACAGCTACAGAAATAACTACATAAACAGCTACAGAAATAACTAAAAAAAAAAAAACCCAGAAAAGCAAGAGTCAAATTAATACCAGTTTATTCCGGTTTGTTTCCCAGAACCACCCAAAACCTATTCTGTAAAAACCAAAACAAAACAAACCAAAGTTAGTCTATGAGCAGGAGGCATTTCTGCACCATCCCATATATCTTCTGGATATAACCCCTACAACTCTTTCATTTACTTTGTCCTCGTGTTGTGGAGGAGGTAACACATTATGTGTGCACTACAGTAGTAAAGCAGCGGGTTGAAGCCTTTTCACCCAAACTGAGGAAGAGGAAGATCTCCATGACCGTGGTGTGATGGTGATGCTGCACTCATGTCCATGCTGATACGAGATGAGGGACTTGGCAAGATGTGCACAACATGGCTACGTCATCCTAACTGAAGAGTCGTACTAGAAATCCGGTTTTTGGTGAAATCTGTATTACACAAGGGCAGCAAATTAAATTCTACACTATGTTTTTAATAGTTGCCCTTCATGTGTGTGCTGGTAACATTTTTTCGACCCGTGTAAGTAGCTACAGTAACGCCCAAATTTCTATCCATCCTCCCATCCCTCGCTGATCTAAGGATACTGTTAATCAAACTAGCCGCTTCCGTTGATGACACAGGAAGGTCTTTCTGCTGTGTAGTCTGTCTGTAAACGCTCAAGTTGCTGCTAAACCCTGTGAACGCTCTCAGTCCAGTGGTTTTCACTTCGATAATGCTAAGTGAAAACTTTCGCCTTTCTCGTCATCAAATGGCAAGCTCCTGTTCCTGTGTCTGACATGCCTAGTTTATTATTTCGTTTGACCCTGAAAAGCGTAACTGTCACACAGTGCTCTCTAATAACACCCTCAAACACACTAAGCCTGTATCATTGGAAAGATTCCCAGTCACTAATTCAGCCTTGGTCGTATTAGTGAATAAATGAATGCAGTATCTCTGTAATCGGCTCCAATGCGTTTAAACTGTAACTCCCTCCTACTTCACTGAACGCGCCTATCATGGGGGACTGTCCTTATAGCTCATGGAGTAAAAGAGCTAATGCATTCAGGCTGTTAAACTGATTGCTGTGGACCGTGTACTTCAGCACCCAGCTAAACAATTTCACTCCAGTCAGAGTGTAAACAATGGAAAATTGAAGTTTTCTTATAGCGCAGTGGGACTGTTGAGCATCTATCAGCTGTTACAGTGAAAGCAGCTTAAAGGAAGTGAGATTTTTTTAGGAAGTGCTCTTAGATGAAAGAGTGGTTTACAAAAAGCTGTGAATTCCTGGAAGTCATTAAGAAATAACAGAAGTGGAATGTCACTCAAATATAAAGATTTTAACAGGCTACGCAAATACAATTTGGGTTATTCATAAATATGAGATTAACGTGAATGACGTGAATATCTTTTAGCAGATATGTTTTTAAGCAGCCCACCATCCTTTTACAGATTTGGTGAATTCTACATTTACTCATGATGATCTTGGTTTTATTAGTTATTGTGCACTGATCTAGATACAAAAGCACACAATTGAACATGAGTACCAAGGAATAGGGCAGGACCCCTGTTTCCTACAGTTCCGTACATTTTACTAAAGTTTTTGATGGTAATCTGTAGGGCTGGGCGATATATCAATAAATTAAGGTTATCGTCATATGACCGTTTATATCATCAGCCAGATGACAATATTGTGAGTATTGTGATTTACCAGAAATATCAACTTTCCTCCAGAAATGAGCAGGTAGCGGCAGTGTGTTTCCCCCCACGAATGCATGAATGAAGAGTATGGGTAATGCAGTATGATACATAGAATTAGCTTAATAAATATTAGGCCTAATATTTTAAAATCATACTGTGTGCACAAGACCTTGTGAGCGCCCCCTGACCCTATCCCTCCTCTCTCCAGTCTGCATGTGCTGCATGTTCTTTTGTCTCTGAACATTATTTTCATAGCATAACATATATTCTGATTAAAAAAAAACATTCTTGTGAAAATGTCAGAAAATACTAAGAAGTAATTTTTAGGTGATATCGGCCAGCCCTATTAGTAACACCCATTAAACCTGACTGAAAACAACCGAAGCAGGTTTCCTCAAGGTGGTAAACGGTGCTGGACTCCAGGGGCCTTAATTACAGAAAGTAAGTCTGAAATCCTATCTTATCTCAGTTTAGGGTGGCATTTCGGATCTTTTGGTATTACAGAAACATGTTTCCTAATTGCATATTTAGGGGGGGGAAACGGCGTCTTTTCTGAGGATAGAAATTCAGCCATTACAGAAGCGTCCTAACTTAAGTTATGTACACATAGACCCTGTCCTAAATTTAAAGCTTCAAATCGCAGCAGCTGCAGCAGCATCCTTGGTCCCAACATGAACCGCGAAAAAACTGAATAATAATTGAAAAGCTGGAAAGTTCAAGAGTTATTTTTTTCTTGTGATTCTAAGATAGCAAATGTTGTTTTCTTGAGATCACAACTTATTTTTCGCATGACGTCAAACCGTGTGCTGTGCAGCATGGATGAACGTGTCCGTTTTTATTTTAATCAGCAGGTGCGGTAGGAGAGTAAAGGTGGTGCAGTGGGGGCGCGTCTGCATATTTGCTTTCCAAAATCATGGGTCTGAGTCTGGGCTCAGCTGCCTGCGTGGACTTTCATTTCATTATTCCCAGATTTCCTGTTATTGATCAATAAAGTAAACTCATCCGATACATGAGTGTATTTCATAAGATGTTATTAAACATGAATACCTGGGGTTCGAGATACCATTAAATGTAAAATAAATTTCACATACCTTCTCTCACACATAATCCAACTATTCAAATATTAGGCATGTTATCTAAACATATACAATAATATTTTGCTTATTTATTGAAGCCATAGAGTTTTGGTTGTTGCTTTTTTTTTTTTCTTTTCATTTCTGTGACATCCATTGACAGAACACGTTAGGTCCAAGCTGAGATTGAGTGATATTTAGCTGTTTTTGAGTTACTGAGATTTGGGTTATGCTCATTCAAATTCACGTGACCAGCCAAATATGCAAATAACTATAAGAAATCAAAAAGAAATATGCTACAAACCTTTATAGTGATAGGTAACAACACGAACTTTTTAAACTCCAGTGGGTCTGAACTATATCCATCTACTTTTCATACATACATAATGAACATTCTCTCTCTGTTTCTAAATAAATCCATATACGTAATAGTTCTGTATCTCTGCCTTGCACTTGACACTTTCTGTAGTATGCATAATTTTGCTACTTCTGTACTGTACTGACCTTTTTAAAAAATGCCCCACTTGAGAGAGAGGGGACAGTGGTGTCAAATGCAGTATACTGTTCACTCATTGGTTAAAAATAAGGGCAGATACACAATTAGATGGTGCAACTATAATGTGGTGACGACTGTGCGAGGTCAGAAGTGAACGCTCAGACCAGATCAGCCATTTTGTTGTCATCACATTTTTATTATGTGCAAATAAATTTCATGAAGGTCCTGTGCACACAGACATCCTTTTTTTTTATTTACTGTTGGAGTATATTGCAAAAAAACGTTCTCAGAGGCTGCCATCCGGCTTGGCAATGCCATCTGTGTGGCAATGCTGTATTTTTTTGTTTTTCAGTGCAGCCAGTGACATCAGAAGTAAAAAAAAAAAAAAAAAATTTCAGTTTGCCTGAGAGCAAAAGTACAGGTTACGGTTTCACTTGTGGTATACGACAGCTAATTCTAAACAGCTTCCTGTGGCAGTTTTACAGAATGCTGTTAGTAAAAGGGCGTGTGAGGTGTGTGTTGCACACGTGTGCCATTTCGGTCTCATTGTAGAGCTCATGATGTCTCCATCCAGCCACCCCATGGCCTGATTCTGTCGTAGCCTCAGGAATCTCCTTTGAAGTTGGTCTCTCTGGTGTCCTGACACACATGCCACTCTAATGATAGAAACTAGAATGCTTCTCCGTTCATAAAATGGGGTCCAAAATTCGGAGACCCCATTGAAAATCTTTTGAAGTTTTTGAAATATGTAAAACAAAGAAAGTGAATGTTCAATGCGTTGAATCTTCGGCGCTATTTCTAGGTCCTGGATTTTTATAATCTCTTCTGTTGAAGCATGTGTTCAGATAATTCTCTGATGGATTTGATCTTAAATGGATCATAAGATTTTGCACAAGCTGATGGAGGTCATGGCAGCTCGAGTGTACGGTGTCGTTTAAGGAAGCAGAAAGGGGACCAGCCAAATACTGAGAAAGTCTGAAACTGATGTCAATATTTTAAAGGTTCAACTTTTCACTAAGATAGTTGTCAATCATTTGGAATACAAACTGTTGGATTAAAATTAGAAAAGAAGGCAAAATGGAAGCTTTTTGCTGGTAGGCTTAGACTTGTAGGCCCCAGATGTACGTAAAGACTAGTTTGTGTCACCAGGGTGGCATTGGAATGACACCAGTGTTTTCTTATCAGGGAAATATAACCTGTTTAGGATAGCTAAGAAAGCTTAAAGAGCCCTTATAGGTTAACGTATTATAGAGGTATTGGAAAACTTTGAATGGCCTTTGAAGCTCAGTGATCATTTTATGTAAACAGCATGCAAAAAAAAATCATGTAAATGCTCTTAACCCAGGAGCAACCAGTCAAATCCTGCCATCTCTGTAGATTTGGCTTGTATAATTTACTAATATGGATGCATGAGTTCAGAAAGTTTTAGCTTAGAACCAAAATCAAGATTTAAATTCCAGTCCTTTGTGATAGGCATTTACCAGAGGTGATTTTCTGATGCTATCTTCGTCACGTTTCCTCTTACTCTCAGAGTGGTAAACCACAGTGGACCAACCACCCACCTAACTTACTCAGTCTGATGCTCTCTGGCTGTATAAAGCACAATGCTTTGCTCACTGTGTGGCTTCACGACTTAATGATCTTTCCCAGCACGCCTGGAGGCTTGCGATGATGATAAGACGACACTTAAAATGGAGGATGTGCAGTTTATAGACTGCTTGTTATAGCTTGACTGTCCTAGCTGGAGCTAAAAAGAATTCACAGCATCCTTATGGAGGAATGAGTGATTGTGTTGGAGGGTTTGTGACATTGGATTGTATTGAAACTGAAGGCGTGACTGGCTCTCTTGTATGTTCCTAGCTTGCGTGCATGAACTTTTGAAATATGTGGGGGATTTTGGAGCTTTAATCTATCTCAATTTGGGTTTTTTGACTCATTCGAGTCATTTGAGTCATTTCATTGCCTGTCTTTTGGGTTATGGGATTCAGACTAGTTTCTCTTTCTTTGTGGCTACATTTTACAGATTTCCATTTCTTGACTACTTTTCTCCTGAGATTGCTTTAGAGCTGGTGTTTTTAAAAATGAAAACCAGTGTTCTCATTGGAAGTTACAATGCCTTTGGGTCCACAGTTATATTGCTGAGCTTCAGTTTAAATCATAACAACTAACAGATCTGAGGTGAAAGTGAGTTATAATTAATAAAGTAGCACAAAGTAGTCTAGATAAAGATTAATGAATACTTTAGAAAAAACAAAGTTGCAACAATACACATATTTTCAGGTTTAATATGTGGTTTTTTTTATATTTGAATATCCTATATCTTTTGTGTTAAAATACATTGGTTATATATATAGAGCTTAAATTATACAATATATAGATTTATACAAGACGCATGTTCAGGAAAAAAAAATCTCCAAATTTTATTTCAATTGTTTCAACATATCCTGTCTTTGGTATTAGAAAACAGTTATCTTTTTAAATTGAAGTGAGGTCTCCTTGGCATCTCTTATTTTAATTAATGCATGCAAATCGCTACACCCTTTAAAAAAAAAACCCCAACGACAATGATAACCCTCTCCCATTTTGTTTAAAACATGACACTATAGCTGGCCCTCAAACATGATGAAAGCTTTGTGTTCCTTTCATTTCTTTCCTTTTACATAAGTGTCTTCCAGATGAAAGGCCGAAGAAAGGTTATATGGACATACTGGACCTGAACTGCAATTGTCTGAACAATAGTCAGATGTCCAGTGTCATTTTCATCCATAAATTCAGCTACAGCAACAAAGACTGAGCAGATGCTAAATATTTGCACCAGAAAAGGATCTCTGTTAAATGCGTTTAGCATGTAAATAAACCAAAACCATTTGCACTTCAGTGAAAACGGAACTAATGACGACTGTGTCTTTTAAGACACATGCAAACAGACCAAGCAAACAGCATCAATAAAAAACATTTTACTCCAATAACCAAAGGTGTAGCTGTCTATGTGGCACGCTGTGTCCGTGATGACTATTTTAAATGCAAGTGTGCATGCGTGGGTCGTTTTCGTGTTTGATACCTGCCAGAAAGCTACCATCTTGTTGGCAGTGTCTGTCCACTGCAGCGAGACTCTTGTATCCTGCAATTGGAGATGTGTGGGTATGTGCATACAGTATCTGTTGCTCAACACTATATTTATTGGGATACCTAGTTCAGTTAGAGATGAAATTATTGTAGAAGGCCTTCGCCTCCTTAAGATAATCATCTTAAAGTCTCAGCATTGATCAGGCAGTGAATAATGGGGCTGAATGTCTTGGCAGTTCTCAGCAGATAGTGACAGGACAGTTCATAATCGTGTCAGGGTTAGTTATTAATCCTGATGGAGAATGTGAAATGACAAGTCTAATTCCATATCAGTGCATGGATAGAGAGGGGGAGCTAAACATTAGGAGTCTAACACTTTGGCGATTTGGATTCATGAATCTGTTTATGAATTTAATTCATTCCGTGACCCGATTTGTTTGTGACCTGAATCAGTTTTTCCCATTGAAATGAATGTAAATACAATGAATGTGTTTCAGCCCTCAAAAACATGTTGTTTAAAGTGTATTATGGGTTTATGTGTGGCAATAAAACA
>JAQMCW010000014.1:5083667-5094751 GCA_030068335.1 Chrysichthys cranchii | reverse complement strand
CACGCAATTTCCCACGATTCCCTAGGCATTACCCACATGTGTTATACCCCCCCCCCCCCCCCCTGTGTGCCGTCGTATTTTTCGAAGCAAAAATTGTGCCGTGGCTCAAAAAAGGTTGGGAAACACTGACCTACAGTACATGTAGTAAAAAACAATGAATGGCTTTAGATCTGGCATAATTGTAAATGCATCTTGCAGCAACTACATTATCAGTTGACATACAAAGTGCTAAAAAATTGCATTGTTTGAGTCCACTGAATATGAATGTGCAACCTTGCGTGTACCAGTTTTTGCGTTCTTTCTAAACTTTACTGTTAACAGTTTTGTTGTTCATTTTCCTATGTTTACATCTTTATCCCCCACTTTGTTCTTTTTACATGCTTACTCTGATTGAGTATTTTAATCCAACTTATAATATTTCACCCCATATCCTTACTTCCGAGTTGCCCCTGTTGACATGCAACACTTACCTGCCTTGTACTGGAGCTATGGAGTGGAATATCCTTTTCACTATTCATCATAATGTTGTAAACTTTGTTGGGCTCCAGGGGGTGAAACTTTATAAGTGCCATCTCTTATTCATAAGAGATCAATTCCTCTCCATCAACCCTCGCCTGCTCATTATGCAAAGCCACTTTCAGTCTAGCTAATAAGCTTGAAATGCTTGTGATCCCTTGAGAAGCTTTGAATGAATATAGGAGAGTAGGTGCTTAATGGTACTTAAAGTTGAGGAAAAAAATAGCTTCTCTGTCTTATGAGCTTCCTTCATGATATATCTGTCATATTGCATGTTAGTCGTGGCACGAAAATATAGGCTGATTAAAATACGGACAAAGTATATTAACGTGATGAAATTGATGTTTCTCAGAAATATTTTGCGACGTGTTCCTGTAAAATCATGTGCAACACTTATTATCTAGATTTTAAATTTTGTTCATCACTATTACACTATATGGCCAAAGGTAGGTGGACACCAGACCATCACACCCATGTGTTGTTTATACACCAAACTGGTGCCACAAAGGTTGACGCACAAAATTGTTAGAATAGCTTTCTTGGCTGTAGAATTACAATTTTCCTGCACAGGAACCATCCTTTTCCAGCATGCACAAAGTGAGCTCCAGGCAGACATGTTCTGCCCAGGTTGGAGCAGAAGAACTCGAGTGTCCTGCACAACTGGAACACCGATTGCACTCCAGACCTTCTCACCTGACATCTGTGTTTGTGCTCACAAATATACTTGTGGCTGAATGGAACCACACTCCAAAATGTAGAAGAAAGCCTTCCCAGATCAGTGGAAGTTATTATAACAGCACATGGAGGACGAAGTCTGGAATGAAATGTTCAAAAACACATATGAGTTTGATGGTCAGGTGTCCACAAACCTTTGGCCATGTCATTTATACATCTATCCATCCATCCATCTGTCTATCCACCCATCCATCTCTCCATCCATCCATCCATCCATCAATTATCTGCGTCAGGGTTGTGGGGAGTGTATACATATATTCAGTGTTACAGTATAATGCTTCAGTAGTTTAATGTAATGACCTCAGGGAACTGGCTTTTCCTTGTAAACTGTTTAAATCCCACAGATGACTTCAGGTATAAAATTTAACTTTTAAATATTCTTGTGGTTATCGGACCTTTTGCGCTCTTTCAGGTGGGTGCAGAAAAGCACTGTCCTATTCTGCTGAGCTTTTCAGTCTTCAGGGTTCTGTAGATGTGACAGCAGTGCAGGTCAGATTTCATATCAGTGTCTCTGCTGCAAGAGAAGGTTTCCTCTAGCAGATTAGGTTAAAGGGACCGGATTTAGGGCGTAAAGTTGAAGACGGTTTATCAAGTACACTTGTAAAACAATAAATGTTTCATACCTCGCAGCTCGTTTTAACAATGGACATTGGCGCAAAACAGCTTTTCAGAATTCTGGATGTACATTTAGTGATCAAGTCAAAAGTTTTTAATGATCAAGTCAAACGTGACGGTGGCAACTGCCTGAGAAAACCTTGAGGAAACCTTGAGAGGAACCAGACTGAAAAGCATGGCATCCTCTTCTGGGCAGTGGGATTATTAATAATTACTCATTTACAATTGTTTACTGTTGAATCAAACAATACTAAGTTTGCGGAAAGGATGTTCAGTATGAGCAGAGAGTGAATATGAGTCCTGAGATGAGCACAGAAAAGTCTTTATGATTACAGCAGCCCACTGTATCACGTTGAGGTTATCCATGGAAGGAAGGGAGAGCTATGGGTAAAAACTGCCTAATCATGTGGTTTTATTCAAAGTGGCTTACAAGTTAATCAGAATCCACTCTACACTACTAAGTTAAGGATTAAGGGCTTTACTCAAGACCACAATTGTCTCTTTGGTCAATGACGGATCAAGCTCTTAGGAGATGTGCCATTTAAAAAAAAAAGCCGGGATTACACTACGGCAGTGGCTTTATGCAGAAAACTACACTGTACTCGTTGTTACTTCTTGTTGATCACCAAAGCAGTGCTTGTGTCAAATTAACAGAAATATAATCATGAAGTTGGACACTTTTTTCTTTAAAATAGTATGTTTTTTACCCAGATTATTGTCAAGGTTTAAAGTGGGATTTAGGGTTAAAGGGCTTTCTGATAATAAAAAAAAAAAAGTGAGTGCACACGGGCTGCGGTTGCAGTTTGAGCTTCCATGTCGGTGACATACTCTCTACCCCTCCCTCTACCCACAGGACATCAACACAGTAGAGCCGAGTAATGCAGATCCGCCTGCCCTCATTAGCCCCGGGATGTACCAACTGGACATCGTGCTGAAGAAGGGCATCAATCTTGCCATTAGGGACAGAGGAGGTAAGACATGGCTTTTTCATGGTTCTTTATTTCTCCATGAAGTACAGGAGATTCCCTTTATATACCTTCATCTGGCATTTAAGTTCCAAATCGGATGCTGTTTTTTGGCCTGACTGTTGCACCAAGATGCCACCTGTGGTTAGCATTGTTCAACATTTAAGAGATGAAGTACCATCCTCCCAGCATCAATACAAATCTTATTAAATCAAATACCCTTTAGTGGTAAGTTGTTCCTCTAAAGCTGACACTGCCTTGATTTGTTTGTGTCTTCCTAGTCAGCGGGCGGAGGACTGATGGATGCATTTCTAGTCCATTATCTGAGTAGCTCTTGAGTCATAGAGAAAGCGGTGTACATTTCATGAAGCATATGTGTTGAAGCCAGGGGAGACACTTTTTGCCTAGACTAGTAATGGGCTCATTAGGTGCTGATGGGATGCTAGAACAGACCTGTCCAAACATGCGCTCACATTTACACTGACACATGCACTTAATGAGAGGAGAAGTGATCATCACACCTCATACCTGCACCAATACGCCATACATTGCGAGCTTGCCTAAGGGCAAAAATATTTCCGGAGAAAGCCTGGGAAAATACAGTTAAGATGGCTTTTGGGAATACAGTGACTTTTCACTCCTTGGTCATTTTCTCTTTGTATTGCTAATGCAAATACTTTCCCAATGTAAACTTTTTTAATTTGTCACCTATTATTTATCTCCCTGTGGTAATTAGTACATTATAGTCTTCCTAGAGTGCTGTGTATTTTATGTAGATTAAATCTGAGGATTATGTATTGCTCTACAGCTACCGTCGCTTTTTCAGGTCTGTCAGACAGGTCAGATCGTGTAACGATGAGTGAAAGATCCTCAATGTCTTCTGCTCTCCTTGTTCCCTCGTTCTTCAACCTTATCGGCAGCCCAGCTGAGGCTCTCCTGGTTTGAGCATGAGTCATCCCTGGTTGCCCGTGTGTGAAGGCTCATTTTCTGACAGAATACGACTGATGCTGCCAACCTCACTAGCTACAAGATTGCAGTGGAGCTGGTGAAAAGGCAAACTGTCTCTTATTTATGTCATGTCCTGTATATAGCTGTTAGGTGAAGACAAGTTGTGATTTCTCATAGGTGTGAAGGTGGGATGAGAACGCTGCAGAATAAAATAACATCCAAATGCCACTGGATTTTCAAATTAAAGTTGCCATTTGAAGACAGTTGACTGCAGTGAAGCTTATAGTGGCCAGATCCACGTCCTCTTGTTCGTTCTGTTGCTGGTTATTTATGGGGCCTGATAAATCCCACCTTTTCCATTCTGTCCACAAGAGCAGTGATGTGTAAGAGAATACATGCACTGCAACCCTGAACTTATCTAATCATTACCCAGAGGAGCTGAATGTGAGAAGTGAAATGTCTGAATCAGTTGGACTGGGTGCTAAACAGACTTTACCCTGCCAGCTCTCAGGTACATGATGTGTGCAATGTCCGAGTCCACGTGTGTGAACAGAGCCGGTCATTGTCCAGAGAATTCACAGTCAGCGAATGGGCATGTTGTTGAAGTTTCTGCCATGGGACTGGTGTGGAACTGGGAATGCTGGAGCCAATCCCAGACTTGGAATGAGAGCCAGGGTATTCCCTGAGCAGGTCGGCAAACTACCACAGGGCTAACGAACAGGCATTCACGATCACATTCACACCTGTGGGCAATTTAGAGCAGCCAGTTGAGCAGAGAGCAATGAACAAACATCTGTCCAAAATACAATATCCGAAAACGGGCCAGTGTCAAAAATACCAAAAGGCAGATATTACATTACAGCAGACTCCTTTATCCAGAGCGACTTACATTTTTATCTCATTTATACAACTGAGCAGTTGAGGTTAAGGGCCTTGCTCAAGGGCCCAACAGTGGCAGCTTGGCCGTGCTTGGATTTGAACCCCAGACCTTCAGATCAGTAGCCCAACAGCTTAACCCCCTGAGCTACACCCTGCTCACTGAATGAAAACGATGGGGCAAGGCAAAGGCAAAACGAGGCAGGGCACAAAGTCAAAGCAAAGTAGCTATCAAGCTAAGGAACACAAGGCTAAGAACTTAGTAGAAAGACTAGGCAAACTATAAAACTTTGCAAAATGTTAGCATGTCCATGCGTTTTATATATTGACAGAACAAAAAATTAAAGTGACAAACAAATACAGATGTTAAAGTTCATGGCAGGGCAGAGTCCACTCTGAATTTATTTGCCTGTTCCTTTAATTAGCACTTTCTGACCAATCAGATTCAATAATTCAACAACAGCGTATAATAAAATGTAAGGCACAACATAAAATGTCTCTCTGTTACAACTAAAGAAAGGTTCTTTTGATTTATTTGTCATTTGTTGAGCATAGACTAAGTTCATCATATAAGTTACACCATGTGTAAGGAGAATAGAAAGCAGTTCCTCTGCTCGTCTGCTATCTTGGTTGTTAGCATTTATAAACTGAGATGAATAATGCTGCCTACGCTACAAATAAATCTTTTCATTATGTTATCGCACAGCACAGTAAAACATTTGTGTACTAAACTTACTGTGGTTTATACTAGTAAGTACATTGGATTGAGGCAAATATAAGGAAATATTGAAATATTTTAAAATCCTGCAGTACATAGAGGAATATATTTTTTTTTGGTTTTTAAGCCACAGAAAAGGAGACTGGGGACTGGGACTGAGGTTGTCCGTGACTAGGCTGACTTTCCTAAAGTTAGCACATAGAAATGTAGCTTCTGTAGTTGCATAAAGTACGACTCAATATATAAATAATAAATATCAAGATAAAGGTGATTAAGAGTTAATGTGTGTAGTGAGGAAAACAAAAGCGCGTCTTTTTTCAGGCTTTGCAGATGTCGTGGCTGGTATTTTTAGCAAGTCCTGCTAATTAATGTCCTTGCTCATTGTTTTGGTTATTTACTCAAACGAGTTCACACAGGCATGTTGGCAGAAGTGGTTAATGACTCTTCTGAATTCCTCTGTAGCCTGTGACAACTTCATATCTGGGTTTCACAGCAGAGTTTCCAGGCAGGGAGGAAACCTAACATGAGATGATGTGATGACAGGTTCATGAATGAGTGGCTGGATGTGTGTATGAGTCACATGGAGACCGTTTAGCACAACAAAATGAATGTGTGTTGTCATTAATTGCTAATTTGGTGTCTCAACACTCTGAGGAGACTCTCAGTAGAAAGAGGAAACCCTTTCCCAGAGCAAATCTATTGGACACAGAGTTTCATGGTTGACTGAGCTAGGGGACATTAGTCAGCCCTGAGAGGGTCACAGATAAATGTATCTACTCTGATAGAGAAGAAGGAGAGCAAGTTCCACATTTCCTTCCAACATAAGTAATCTGTCTGTACCCCAAGGGACTTTGAAATTGTAACTTAATTATGACTCGGTATGCATTATTCAGTAACCTTTTTATAGCTCTCATGGGCTGCCATGATTTTTGGGGTTGGATTAATTATGAATGATTCCGGATGGATTTTCAGTCACCTCAAGATTTGGTGCTTTTTTTTTTTTTTTGCACCGAATACTACTGTATGATCTTTTTTAAAAATCTAATCATTATCCTTAGAGTCAGTCGTTCAGACTAAATCAGCTCCCCAAGCGAATGAATGTTTATTTGCTGTGCCCTGAATGTGTTAGTATGCTGAGATTAATCGGAAGGCGTCCCAGTTTCATCTGCAGGTTGAACATGGCATTTCACATCTCTCAATCAGACGTAAAGTTCTTGCATTTTACAGACTGCGTACTCTCAAAAATCCTCCATCCTGCCCTTTTTTTTCATTCTGAACACGTGGCAGCAGCACATCAAGTGAAAGCATACAGTCACAGGTTACGAGCGTCTGTTACTGTAAAGTGTGAGCTCCGTGACTTTAACCATGGCATGGATGTTGGTGCCAGACAGGGCTGGTTTTGAGTATTTCAGAACCTGCTGATTTTCACACACAAGGACTGATAGTTTACACACAATGGTGTGAAAAACAGGCCAAACATCTAGTGAGGGGTAGTTCTGACAGAAAAATATAAAAGACGAGAGAGAAGTCAAACTGGTCTGAGTGGACAGGAAGGCTACAGTAACTGAAATAAGCACTTTTTACAACTGTGATGTCAAAGAAGCATCTCAGCACGCACCTCATGTCAAACATTTAGGTGGATGGGTTTCAGCAGTAGAAGATCTTCTCAGATTCCACTTCTGTTAGTCAGGAACAGCAATCTGAGTGGGCAAAGACTCACCCAAACTGGACAGCTGAAGATGTTACCTTGATATCTGAGACATGCAGATGGTACGATCAGAATTTGGCATCAATAAGATGAATCCATCGACCAGCCTGTCTGATGTCAACAGTTCAGGCTGGTGATGGTGGTATAATGGTGAGAGGAATGTTTTTTAGGGGACACATTAGGGCCATTTATAACAATCGAGTATTGTTTGAATGCCGCAGCCTATCGTTGCTAACCGCTTGCATTCCTTTGAGGACACACATTGTAATGGCCACTTTCTTGCTTCAGGGTACTCACAAGTCACCAGAGCTGAATCCAACAGAGCAGCACCTTTGGGACGTGGTAGAAAGGGAGCTTCACAGCATGAATGTGCAGCTGACAAATGTGCCGCAATGACGTGATGCAATCAGACCAACATGGATCAGAACCTCCTGTATTTGCGGACAGATATACACTCAAGTGTTCGCTCATATTCATGTTATACAAACCATCATATCGGAGAAACTGGCAATTTTCCCAGTTAAGGGTACCCATTCTTGTACAATCAATAGTCGCCACAATATCATTCATTCCATTAGATATTCCATCTTTTCATTCCGATGAAGTGGATCTGTGCCTAATTTGCTGGCTGCCATGAAGATTTCATTACGCCTCTGAATCAGACCTCTTACAGGGCGCATTACTTGGCTGGAAATATTCAACCTCTCTAAATGTAACTTGGATTTCCGTACTTTGTATTGATTTTTTGAAGCTTTGCTGGTGAACCTCTAAAAGCCTGAAGAAAGGGAACCATTTGAAATCCCTGAAAAATCAATATTTCCTGAAAAATTGCCACAAAGATCCTGGCCATCATTACAGCTATTATAATAAAATAATCTAAATCACCCCTTTTAAGCCTAGGCTGATTTTGCCAAGTACTAGATAATCCATTTGGTTTTTCACCACAGTGTGCCTGATTTATTTTAGTCTAGTTATAATGTATAAAAGTCGATATAGGTTTTTTCTCTTGAATTAGAAAACAGTTTTAAAGACAGACTCACTTCTTGTATATGATAAACTGGGGAATTCCTCAACCCTTCACTGTAGAATCAGGACATTTTCTAGCCTTTCAATTCATTATTCAAAAGCCATTAGCTGGACTTTTCTCCTTTAACTACTTTGCTAATAGGGTGTGGCCCATTAGGAGTTCGCTGGATTCATCTTTAAATCTGACAGTGTGTATAGTGTAGTGGTGAGGGGGAAAACATTCCTACTGGTTAATCTTGATTTTCTAGGATACAGAGATGTCCATAAGCAGACATTAAAAAAAAAAAATGCAGTCCAAATACAACTTGAATTTTGAATTTTAACCCTTTATCGGGCGAACAAGCATATTTGGTAAGTTCACCAGACATCCACCCTGTCTCTCTGAGGTCATATAACCTCATGGATTTCTCCCATTCAAAATAGCTGTTTAAATGAGTGGCGTAGTGGTTAGTACTGTCGCCTCACAGCAAGAAGGGCCAGAGTTTGAACCCCAGGGTCAACCTGGGTGCCTTTCAGTTTGGAGTTTACGTGTTCTTCCTCTGTCCACGTGGGTTTCCTCCCACAGTCCAAAGACATGCACAGAGGGGATTAGGCTAATTGGCTACTCTAACTTGCCTGTAGATGTGAGTGTGAATGGTTATCTGTACCCCGCCTCTCACTTGAAGTAAGCTGGGATTGGCACCAGCTTCCCCCTGCAACCCTGAACAGGACTAAGTAAATATTTATCTACAGAGAGGGGCCCAAAAATGTATACACACTTCAACAGTGGTTACCGATGCCTGTTTTTTAAAATCCAAATTGAATTATGGCTTCAGTGTGTAGAGACGTGAGAGCAGTGTGTAGAGTGTGTCGAGGCATGTAGATGTGTATACAGTAATACAGCTTTTATGCAGATATTTTTTGGACCCCTCCGTATTTACAGTTTTTGGAAATTGTTTACCCAACACTGGCCACATATAGTAACTCTGCTGACCTTGATTTTCAGCATAAAAATGGAAAAAATTCTTGTAATATATAAAGAATTTTAATATCCTCCAATAACACTCTAGGGTTGAAATTCTGAATTTCCAACTAGTTAGTTGGAATTCAGTTAGTGGCCTATAAAGGGTTAATAATATATACGTTTCTAAAAAGTCAGAAATAGACAAACCTCCGGCCTCTGAATTGAAAGTGCCCTTGTAGGCATTTTGTGAATTAAAAAGAAAAAGAAAAGCATGCCGTGTATGAGCTCTGTTATGTCAGATAAAGTGTTTCTGGAATACAGCAAACATACAAAATCACAGCACACATTTCCATCCAGAGTTGAAGTAAAAACTGCTGTCTTTTGCTTTTCCTATCGAACAGAAAGCAGACAGTGCTAAAGCTTTCATTTAAATCAGAAAGGGTAAAGCGGATTACCATGTCATTTGCAGATTTCATCACAAAAGATTTGCACCCCTCAGTCGTTGTTGAAAAGCTGGGCTTTTGCACATGCTGGCGTCAAGGGACGCCATTTTACTTTATACTTAAAAATAAAAGGTGCCATGTATAGAAATGAGAAACCTCGAGAATTGATTTATACTCACGTTGTGGCACCCTGAATTGAAATCTCAGTGAATAATAACAGACTTAAGATTCCCGCTGTTAGTATAGTGAGTACCGTGTCCTGGAAATGCTGAAATAAATTTTTGAGGTTCTCTGCAACTTATCCATGTCTTACAGATGGTATTCTGATCCACAGTCTGACTATATGGTACTTGAGCTTTTTTAAGGACAAACATGCATTAGCTTCATTAGAACGAGAACTAACACAGAAATTGGTTTGCATCCCATGTCAGATCATAATGATAGAGAGATTCCTCTCTCGGTCCATTAAGCAGTAACACAGTGCCTCACTGTGGCTGTGCAGGAGATCATTAGTGGTGAGGCATTACGGATAGTATTATGGCTGATAAAAATGACAGTGAGAAATGAGACCTGTTTGTAATTCCAAACTCAGCAAAATGAGCCGAAAGGACATGCAAATGATACATGGCTGTTTTTTATATGTCCACGGCGGTCTGTAGGAAAGAGCAATTTAACCCATTAGCTTCCGTGGTCCCCATTTGGGGATCATATATTGAATGGCATAAAAATAGATGGCATGTGCCATGATCCCCATTTGGGACTTTGACTAAAAATTGAAATTTCAGAAAAACTAAGAGTCATATTTCTTGAAAGTAGATGTTTTAGTTACTATTTGGATGTAAATTAATAGAAATACATGAAAATTTTCAGAAAAAAAATTTGGCAGTTAATGGGTTAAGACTAAAAGACAAATTTGGCATATAGTACAGTATTATCAGTGGCTTGCTAGGTAAAGTTTATAAATATCTATTATCCAGTTGTGATTGGTGGGAAAAATATTTTAATGGACTGCAACATTATCACTCGCTCTTTGAGACACACACACTGTTTTGAGCTGCTGGTGTCAGGACAGAGGTGGCACGGTGTATTTTATGTGTGTGAATATTTTCCGTTGAATTTTCCTCTTCATATGTTTTTCTTTTCTTCACTTCAGCTGTTCAGAGCAAAATGAACTGCCAGAGCTGTACATTTTTTTTCTTTTTAACTGCCATGCTGAATCAAACCACGCAATGCCATTGTCACAGTTGTCTGATTTATCTTTGTGTGAAATGAATGGTGATAGGAAAAGCCAGTGATTTATGTATTGATCAGTTTCTGTCATGCACTACTGGATCAAGCGTCATGCCGTTATGAAGACATGTTAATCTGTATTGGATATAATATTGTCAGTATTGACAAATACCTGACATTTTTCCAAAAGCTGAAACAACTCTGCAAGCTTCTGCTGCCATGCCATGCAAAATGCAATATATACAGTACATCTAAAAAAAATCAGAATATCGTGAAAAAGTGCTATATTTGTTGTCACTCATTTCAGAAAGTGAAACTCATATATTATATAGATTCATTACACATAGAGTGAAATATTTCA
>JAQMCW010000014.1:5061533-5072767 GCA_030068335.1 Chrysichthys cranchii | reverse complement strand
GATCTTCCGGACCTTTGCTTCAAGAAATTTTCTCTAACTGGACCTCTTTAAATTTTAGTTGAATACCACTGGCCTAGGGGTATGGGTTTCTGAAAAAACAGACATGGACAAAATCTTATATTCTTATGGGGTTTTATCCAACAAGTTGTATTTTCCCATAGCCGACAGAGCGTCTGGTTTCTTTTGGCTGCACACTTCTGGATGTTGAATGTCGCAGTTTGTCAGGTTCTCTGCACCCCGGTACATACACACTTGACAGGAAATCAGAACTTTATGATGCAATTAACTTTTCAAAGTCAAAAGTTAGTCAGTGGACTGAAAAAAACCCCCATCTTTAACAGTCAGTACAGATTTTGTTTTTCAACAGTTAGTGATGAGGAAGAATAGCAGGCTGTTTGTAGTCATGTTTAGTGCCAAAATGTACCAGAATCTATTACAAAAAATATAAGTCTGGCTTACCCAAGTACAGTGGAACCTCAGCTCATGAACTTAATTCGTTCCGAGACTCTGTTTGTGACCAGATTTGTTCGCGACCCGAATCAACTTTCCCCATTGAAATGAATGTAAATACATTAATGTGTTTCAGCCTCAAAAACATGTTTTTAAAGTGTATTATGGGTTTATGTGTGGCAATAAAACAGAATAAAATGAAAATAACCTTAATTATAGAAAAAAAAAATGAAATGAACAGATGACTTTAATTCACGTTCCCTTTGCAGTGGATACGTAGTCGCTGGCGTAGGTGGACGGTGGCGGAGGGATATGGTGGCGGTTCACATGTTTTGCGATTATTTCTGTTATACGCTAAGGCTTCTTACTCTCACTACCATTTCCACTTTCTTGGGACCCATAATGAAGCTTATAGAGCTAGAAACTTACTGGAAACAACCAAGAATACTAACCTTGCATGAGTCGACTTCTGGTGTTAAGGAAGTGAGGAGGAAGATGGTGGCGGGGAGGAGGTTACTGTACAACCAATGAATGCACGTCTGACCGAGATGCAATTGTGCGATACGCAAACAGAAAATGGGAAAACATTGGCGCGTACAAAGCGGAAGGGGAAAATGGCCGGGGCTGTGTTTGTTCAGCACCTGATTATGTGGTCCTGACCAGATGCAAAATTTTGGTGAATTTTTTGGTCGGGAACCGATTTGTTTATGTTCGGAGGCGTTCGTGACCAGAGGTTCCACTGTACTTCTTTGGTCATATAGTGGCAAAGTCCTCTCAAAAAGTAGTCACTTATACATCATTTATAAATAGATTTGACTAAATAATTAGTTAGAATGTGCTACAAAAAACAAACACATTTGGGATAAACGTTTATCAACTGCTACTGTCTATAGAATTGGATTTTTAGTTCTTTCCTCAGTGCTGAAATTATTTTCTGTTATATTTGCACATACATCACAGGTGCAGTAAATATTTGTATTTTGTCACCAGATATTCATATAATTTGATCCTTGTTCGGTCCTTAATTCTCAGTCATGAATGCACGTTTCCTGTTTTCACGCTGGATCTCCGTCTCATGCTGTCTCTCTTCCTCTGTCTCTCTACGGCAGGTCTTTGACTATGACTTTGGCCTGCAAGATGACTTCATGGGCTCGGCATATCTGTACCTGGAGTCCCTGGAACAACATAGGTCCTTTACCAGTCTTGTAACAGTCCATAACACTGACATTACTGCTTCACATTCATACTTTTGATTGGAAAAGAGTGAGATCGCCCTCTAGTGTTTCTCTGCGATCATACAGCTGTCAGGAGAATTCACAGACTAGATCAACTGTTTCCTTATTTATTCACTTGACGTGTCTGTTTCATCCAATTCACATCTGATCATGTAATATTTCAACGGACTGAATGCTGTAAAATACCGTTCACAATTACACAAACTTAACATTACCAGTCAGTATGTCACAGATAGAAAGTAGAGTAGGATATGCCATAAAAATAAATAACATATAATGTGATAATCACAACTGTGGATGTAAAAACCTGAAAATAAAATAAAGGTAATATGGTTTAGTGTTAATGTGTAAGTTGTAAATGTGAATCAGAGGCTCAGTTTGAATCTTTATCAGCTGATAAAAAGACATGCTTTTTTTTTTTGCTTTTGCTAGACACCTTTGCCATATATGAAATAAAGGTTTGTACATTTGTGTAGGATGGACACTTTGCCCGTTTATACTCATATGACTCCAGGTAAATCTGAAATTGGAAAACGGTTGGATTCAGTTTTCTACCTGATTTTGACCTCAAAATGATTTCCATAATAAATACACTACATGCATATCATTTCAGTCAAATATTGCAAAAGACAACTCCCCTTATATTGATTTATTTTATTGTATGTTTGATTTAATTTTGTCATTTTATTTTATATTATTTTATTTCATTTACCTTTTTTGTTATTTCGGAGCCCACCCCACCCTCCATTGCTTCTCTGAATTTACATCTTTTTTTGGAAAATTAAATTATTGCAATCCAGTTTAAAATTTTCCTATTACTGGCTCACCTGCATAAATTAAGTCGTTTATTTATGCATTCATTCATTCAGTTCCTTATTTATTAGTTTCATTCCTTTTCAGTAACTGAAAGTCAGGACGGGATTACGATGGATCCGCAGGCGTTCGAGGGTACACTGGGTGTGAGACGGGAATACACCCTAGCCGGGATAGCAGTATATTGCAGGGCAGCATGCACACACTCATTCACACCTAGGGCCAATGTAGAGAAGCCAGTCCCGAAGGAAACCTCCACAGGCACAAGGAGAACATGCGGAACTCCACATAATAATAATCAGTCCAACTGTGTACGTGGCAGTATGTGTTTCATGTCATTTAGATGTATATGAGCATAAATCAGGCTGTGCTCTATAACATATAAATAAGGAGCTTGTGTGTAGGAGCTTATTTCCACACAACTGCAGCTGATTTACATTTGCACTCATATGATTCAGACACCAATTTTCTTGTATGTCATTCTGTATGCTCAAATGTGTGCTTATTTCTACACAGCTTTACTGAATAAAGGCCAGTGTGTGTATGTATTGCGTGCTGCATGTCTGACTGTTATTTCTTGGTACTCCTTTAGGACTCTGGATGTAACCCTGGACCTGAAGGACCCCCACTATCCTGACCATGACCTGGGCTCTCTGGACCTGGCGGTCACGCTCACTCCTAAAGAAGGGGACTTTAGGGAAACTGTGAGTGTTTTCCTGTATCTTCATACCCTGGTTTATTCTTTTTTTTTCTTCTTTGCTTAGATGGATAAACCTTCTAGGCCTGTGTCTTTTCTGAGGCTGGGAGGTTTTAGACCTACATGTCACCTGTAGCTGGAAACGTTTGTGTAAAGAGATAACAATTAATAAGGGGCTAATCTTTCAGTTGTTCTCTGACTTCATGTGTGGATGTGTATGTGTCAGTACCCAAAGCTTGAAGTAACAGTTAGGTCTTTAGTCGTTTTTTGGCTCTGACTTAAGAATCGATTGGCTTTCCTGCCGACTTCTCGTGGAAGTGTACATAAAATCTAAGCTACTCATTGTAGCTGAACGTCGTTTTATTTCTCACACTCTCATCAGCTCTCCTTAGTGCATGACAGATATGCTTAGATGGCTAGCTGAAGTAAAATGGAACTTGAAAACAAGCCATATTTCATCTCAAGCCAAGAAATATATTACTCAGGAAGAAAATGCACTCATAAAAAACAACACCAGTGGTAAAATTTGCCTGGCAGCGCTTCCTCTCTTGAGGCGGAAATGTGTTCAGTGCTGGCTGGTCCGTCCTAAATTGCATTCGGTCTCCATCCCTGGACTTGCATAGAGTTTTGTGTGAAGATTCATATCGGATTTTATATGCCTAATTCTTCCACACCTACATGTGTAATAGAGATGGAGCAAGCTCACAGGAGAAATATATACTGCTTTGTCTAATTGTCTTTATAATGCTGTAAATGCTATGGCGGATTGCAGGTGGATTCCAAAGCTTAGCATTAGGCTGACTTCAAGATGAGTTTTATGATACGTGTATGAATTGAGCCGCAGATGGCGGTGTCGACGCGACTGGGTGTGTATGGTAACTTGTGTAGTGGCTGCTGTTCCCAGCTTCCCCTGGCTGCTCGTCCTCCAGTCATCAATCCCCAGGTTATCATTCAGCAACTTTAATCCAGGGCTTTGCACAAAGACCTTATGACATCTCTGAGATACCTTGATTAACAAAGTAATAAACATTACACCATGTCGAACCAATTTGCCGGATGCCAGTTTATTAGGTGCTGCAGAAATTCTCATAATGTACATTTCCAGTACAATATACGCTCACTGGCCACTTTAATAGGAACCCCTGTTCATTCATGCATTGATCCAGTGAGCCAATCATGCGGCAACAGACTGTGGTATGCTGAATCTCACCTCTGAGTGTACCACGTATCAATTCGGAAAAGCCACAAACACCAAAAGAAAAAAAAAAAGAGAGAGGACTTTAGTCCCAGTACCTAATAAACTGGAATCTCTTAACCATATTGCTATTACAAGATGTCATAATGCTCTTAAACCAGAGATTCTTCATTTCAGTTTACTCCCCAAAAACTTAGCAAATCTCACATTCTATCTCTAACAAGCTCATCGCATTGGGGGTGGCGATAGTGGCGATGTAACTGCTTTGTCTCATTTACAGACCATGCTTTTGAGAAGGAGCTGGAAAAGATCCAGTAAGGTAATAACAGCATGACACAACCTGTACTGACGTCCTTCCTTCCCTAACCTCTGCAGTGCTCTGCCTCTGACCGAATGGGGCATCTAACCCTCCTCCTCCGCCAGCTCATCCTAGTCACTTTAATTTCCATGTGCCACCTTTATTTTCTCCAGCTTGCAATATACAGCCGAATTACTATCGCCATCTGGTGGACGCGGTAAAGAGTGCCTCCACGATTGCTTGAACAGCCGTGTCCAGCATTAACAGGCCTGGAGTTGTTCAGTGTGCTTCATTTAAGACTCCAGATTCATCTCACCAGCTAACAGGGAGAACCTGCACGGGCTGAAGTTTGTTATGTTAGAGGAGAAAAAAAATGGAGAACATCTCCAAGGATGTGTGTTTGACACATGTTTTAATGGCTTATAATAAATAAACTCTTAAGAGCACTTTTCGGAATAAGATCTATTCATACGTTACACTGTGTATTGCAGCAACTAAGAAAATAAAGCTGATAATTTTCTTTTTCATTTTTTTTTTTTAATTTTCAGACCATTCGGTTTTGTTTTGGTTGCAAAGCTGTGCTGCTTCTCTCTCGAACATGTGTGAGCGCAAGGGGAAAAAATAAAATGCAGTATTTATAAAATAAGTCTGTTAACTACCAATTTTATTTTTCAAGAAATAGTGGTCATACGTCATTTCTGTTTCAAACATGAAAAGAATTTTATGTATTTAGATCAAAGTTTCCGTAAATATTTTCTTACCAAACAGGTGTTTACTTCTATTCAATATCAGTAAAATAACTCTCACACAAGTAGTAACAATTCGTAAAGACGATATAAAAATGGCGTCCACAAACAAAGTGATTAGTTAAAATGTAAGCGCTAGTTACGCTGTTTCCGGTCATACGCACGTATAATATGTTCTGTGGTCATACAGTATTTCCGTTTCAAACGCGGAAAGAATTTTATATATATATATATTATACAGCATATGGACTGTATGTGTAGCATTGGAATGAATGCACATTCAGTGGTCAGTTTCAAATGCAGGCAACAAAAAACCTCTGCGGTGCCAGTGACCATGCGATTCGTGTTGTAATTCATCTGTCAGAATTTGGACACAGTGGCAGCAGAATTGCTGTTGAAAATATTCACGAATTGTCCTAATGGTTTTCTGTGCAACGTTTTCCTGTTATGGTTTATACTGGGTTTGTGCGACATCGATTTTTCCCCGATCACGATTTTCCATTTTAAAATATAAAAAATAAGCGAAAAATAATTTTATCGTACAGAACTGCCCGAAAAATGCATTTCAGGTGTAAGGAGAGCAGGGGAGGCGTTATAATATTATCAGCTGTGCAGGAGGGAACTGTGGGAATTCTGAACATTCAGCTGGATGGTGGATTTTTTTAAAAGTGATTTTGCAGTAATATCCAGTAAACCCAACATCACCCTTTGATATAATACGGACTCAACAGTTTAGACCCTGGGTTATGATCATAAGGTCAGGGTTCAAGCCAAGTTGCTTCTGTTGGGCCCTTGAGCAAGGCCCTTAACGCTCTCTGCTCCAGGGGCACCATATCATGGCTGTCCCAGCACTCTGACCCCAGCTTCTTAACAAGCTGGAATATGCGAAGAAATGAATTTCACTCTGCTGTAACGTATATGTGACAAATAGTGGTCAAAAATACTAAATATAGTATGCTAGCAAATAACAAACTAGCATATCTGATCACTTCCTCCTCCTCCTTATCACCATTAAGTCTATAAAGTGTCAGATTGGACATTTTGTTGTAGGTCTGTTTAATCTTTACAGGTACAAAATCATTCCTCTTTAGACTGAAAATCAAAACAGCCATTTTTTGGAGCATTTTCTGCCGAGATTTTTCAGTGAGATCTCTAATAAATCTAGCAAACCGACATTAAATATACACTAGTCTACCATTCACCAAGTTGCACATACATTAATAGATTTTATTTTACATTACCGAACATAAAATTTTCCCCGTTTAACATGGCAGATCACAAGGGACCTTGCGTGAGAGGTCCGAGGCTTTTTTGAACCTTTTTGAATTGATCGTTCCAGATTCACGTCTGTTAGCTCATCTCTAGGTTTAGTGGGAGAAAAAAGGCTGCTCTTTTGGTGTATTTTCAGTGATAATTCATGCACAGAGATGACTCAAGCTCGAGGTTTGCAGGTCTGGTAATAAAATATAACCAGTGATAAACATCAGAGGATTTTGTGGCAACATGATTTCATGGATGGATTATAATAGCATTAGATCACACTAAGCCTAGTTTACACTTATCCACACACTGTTACAGATCCAAGACCTATCCGGTATGTTATACGAGTCAGTTCTATTTATATAACTAGATGAATGCGATATAAATATCAGTGATTTCTTTCAAATCACTGCTCGGTCATTTGCCGCTTCCAGAGGAAGTGAGAGAATATGACGTTGTGCCGGTTAGAGATATACATGTACAGTACTTGGTGCCTGAAAAGGTTTCAGCCACTGTGTGGCTTTTACTCTCATGCAGATATAATGCATTTCTAAAAATATTTCAAATAAAAGGTTATATTTATTACAATGGGCACATATTAGTGCGGGCTTTCATTCCTCTCCTTTAACAACTGCACTGTTAAATATAAATGCAACTACCTGTACTTAACCGATGGTGATTTTTTAAATGATAAACACGCATGATTATGGTGATCATATATATTTGCATTTTAGCACTTTACATAGTTTTCAGGTGTTTATGATTTTCACGAAGTTTGAATGTTACCCGATGCCTGAGTGCGCACAGTTGGCACTTTATTGAGCTGACATTTCATAAAGTTTTCACCTCTCAGTCCGGTTGCTGCAAGGCCTCAAAAAATAATCAGCCGTCGTGATGAATGAAATATTAAGAGTAGTTTTGCGTGTCGGATGCGTCTACACTGAACACAGCATATTGCAGCAGCAAAAAAAGTAAAGCTAATTCTTCTCAAATATATATATATATATATATATATATTTTTTTTTTTTGCCATTTTTACTACAGCGGCACGCAAAGCTGAGCTGCTTTTTTTCTCGAAGATGGTTTATACATGTATACATGTTGTGCGAATCTTGATTTCTTCTTTCCATCTTTTACGTTACCTTATAAGCCCACGATCCATCCCAGGTCTATCGCTGTGAATGGACATGCATGCGCCCGCCCGGGGCTCATCTCAGTGGAACTGCATGCATCTGTGTAGAAACTGTGCTAAAAATGAATGTCCTTGAGCATGCCTTGCTTGTTGATGAAGAAAACTTGTCTTTCTGTTTATGCCGTGTATTTAGATGTTGGAATGCTGCTTGAGATGTTAATTAACGTGTACTGAATTTGGTCTGCTTAAAGATGTTAAAGCTTAACCTGAATCTTGGGGGAAAAAAAGAATTAATGCATGAAAGTTTGTCTTCAGCGTATGAGAAACGACACCCCGCTGAAAGGCGTCTTTGAAGCTGCAAACTGGGCCATGTTTCGGTGGGTCTCGGGAATACTGGAACATTGCTAACGCTAACTACATCCACACCTCTCCCTTCACTCCTGGGTGCCTGTGTATCTATTTATACACCCCATCTCCCTTTCATGAAGTGCAAATGCTGTAAACGGTGCACTCAGTAAATGCAAACCAAGCAAGATTCGTAATTATGATGCAGCTCCGAAATTAAGACTTTCACTCTAACCTTAATATCAGCGCGCAGGAACGCGCAGGCTGTGAGATTCTCTAAAGTAGCGCTAATGTTAGCACAGCCAGCTCATCTACTCGTAATTTACATTCAAGTTGGTTTTTTCGTTTTTGTTTTTTTTTTCTGTTTTTTGTTTTTTTTCCTAAAACCACGTTAAACACACTGTTTTTTCCTTCCGAGTGTCTGCCTCAATTTGAACGAAAATTATTTCAACACAAATACTTGTAATTGCAACCTTCAGCTGTTTTTTTTTAAATGTGCAATTAGTATTGCAGAAGATCCGACGCCGTGTTCTCAAGTTTGCTTTTGGCAGGATGCTGTCTTGGCTTTTTGGCTACTGGAGTGAAACTAATACAGATTGCGACTATACAGCGGCTCTGCTAGAGTCAGCACGTTAAACGCTAATATCTGGAGACAAAGACATTAGCTGCTTGCTCCCAACATCAGAGCTGTGTGTTTTCAGGGAGGTGTTTGTTAACGAAATGCACTTCAGACAAATGCCATGCTAATGAGGCCTTCAAATTAGGTACAGAAACCGAGACGTAGTTGTTTTGTATAAATGTGCTTAAGTAATAATGCCTGATTTCTTACTCTCCGAATAGAGCAATAAATAAATGTTCAAAACCACAGCTCAGTTAGGACACAGATACTACTTGTCTCTCTGTAGTTATTTTGGACAGATAATCATGACGTCTTCCGTATCGGTGTGCTACAGAAACACGTCTGAGGTGCGAGAGATGGAAGTGCTAGTTGTTGTGCCTGTTCTGCTTGTGCGTCCGTGTTGTTTGTGTCTGTATAATGATCGAGCATTTCAGTTCACCCATGGCACATTTTCTTTTACATCCGTCTCTAATAGTGATTGAACCATGATTCTGTGTTCCTGACAATGTGCGTGTGGGATTTGAGTGAGTAATCATATATCTGTGTGTGTGTGTGTGTGTGTGTGTGTGTGTGTGTGATGAATTGGCAGTACCAGAGTCTGAGGTTGTCAGATGTCCACAGGAAAGCCCAGCTGTGGAGAGGAATCGTCAGCATCAGTTTAATCGAGGGTCGTAACCTCCAGCCGATGGACGCTAACGGCTTGAGTGACCCGTACGTCAAATTCAGAATGGGCCACCAGAAGTACAAAAGCAAGGTATTATTGCACCGATAAATATTTCTGCATCTGTTCTACAATACAGTCTACCGTATAACGAATGAAATTCACCTTCCAAAGATTGTTTTGAAACAAAGTCTTAAGGTTGTAAACTGTAACGCTAAGGTCTACATTCCATTCTTGTAATTAAATATACTTCCTGTCAAAAGTGTGTTTGATTTGAAGACAAACATACAACCTGCGTGTGGGACTCAGCCACATACAGGTTCGAATCAAGCCACAAAATAAATGGAGAAACCTGTGATCTAGTCTTTGTTATTGAGCGATAAACTCAGCTACTGACAAAATGTGCTAATGATAAGTGACTCTTCATTAAGAGTTTAGAGCAGTTTATAACTGCAATCATGCCAATTTCCCCCAAAAGACCCAGTGAAGGGGTTTCACTGCAAAGGGGGCGAATAGATAGGCAATCAGATTTCTGTTTTAAATCCATAAATAATTTTATAAACTACAGGTAGTCCTCAAGTTACGATGGAAATGCATTCCGCCACACCCATCGTAAGTCAAAAATATCGTATGTCGAACCACTGTGTTTAACCACTTAGCCTAGCTTAGGTATCTCAGACTAGCTTAGCCTAGCTTAGCCCAGTTTAGCCTAGCGTAGCCTAGCCTACCCAGGAGTCTTTTCCTGTAAAAGACATGCTTTTGAATTAAAATTAGCTCTTGAAGCACACACAAAAAAAACCTATGGTAATGCACTGTACAGTACACCGATACACAAGGTAACTCCGTGAGTTGTGGGAGAGAGTGAGGCATTGCGTGAGGCGAGTGATCTGGGCATCATCAGCGTACTTCCGGGTGTCGTCCACGTACTTCCGGGAGTCGACTGCGTACTTCTGGGTGTCGTCTGAATGTCTGCGTACGTCATACGCTGTTACACTGGCCTGCCAGCGATGCCGGCCCACGAATTTTAAATATTTTCTAAATATTTTACGATTTTTAGCGCATCACAATCGTCATCGTAACTCCGAAAAATCGTAAGTCGGGCCATCATAACTTGGGGAGCACCTGTATATATATATATTTTTAAATCCACTTCGATTGTATGGGCTATTTTGTCCTTTTTTCATGCATTAAGAATTTAGTTTTCATGCTAAAAAAAAGTGCCACATTTAAGAGCTGCCAATTTGTTGTTATCCTCTAGAGTTTTTTGTCTCTGGCCCACTTGACACTGGACTGAATGTCATGTGGCTCGTTACCTAAAATGAATTTGAGTCCCCTACTCGAGAATTATTAAATCATATTATTAAACCACTGTGTAGTAAATCAGCCATACTGTAGTGCTCAGCAGTAAATGTTATTCATTGTACAGTGCACTACAAAATCGCCATAAGGTGTCCCAAAACATAGTGTACAGGAGCTATACATAGACCTTCGTGCATTGTGGCCTGTCATGTTGAGTTTTATTAAAAGTTTTGTTTTAGTTTTATTTCAACCTTGTGAAGAAATATCTCAGTTACAACATGTACTTATCCCAAAGATAGCAGTGTTAGTGTTCATGTTCTGCTGTTTGTTGATGTGACAGAGATAATAATTACAAATATCCGGCATGTACGTAATTACACTACCATTCAAAAGTTTGGGGTCACTTCAAAATGTCCTTATTTTTGAAAGAAAAACACAGTTTGTTTCAATGAAGATAACGTTAAACTAATCAGAAATACACGCT
>JAQMCW010000014.1:5041479-5055402 GCA_030068335.1 Chrysichthys cranchii | reverse complement strand
AAATCTAGCCTCTATTTTTTCCCCCCAAATATGTGACAAATATAAGACTTCTTTAGATTTCTGAAATATTACGGCCTGAAATGTTTTGGTCAGATTTTTAATCGGTTTTTAAACATCTTAAAAAAAACAAAGAAAAAAAAACATTTTTTAGACTGAAAATGTTTGGTGTCTTAAATTCAGGTGCATATTTTTCATAACGCATACATAATGCCGAGACATGAGTGCCATCAGTACTTGAATAATACTGATGGTTGGCAGTGATTTAAATGATTTTCCATATAAAAAATCATTTCCATCACTTATTTTAGATTATATTATGATCATTTCATTGTAGTCATTTAAATATAATTGGTGGTCTTTTGTAGTGTTTTCGGTGCTGCCGTTCACAAACTTTAACACTGTGGGACGCACCATATATTATATGCGCTGTGTCTGGTAGATCCTGTGATATTTGTCCCGTATCACTCACCCATCCCCTTGTACATGAGAGTTTTTAAATCTGTTTTAAGAGCAAGCCTTCACCCCTTGAGGAAATGCTCAATAGGGAGTACAGTCAGAAAGTTGATCCCATAAGAAGATCCCATATTAAATCATTTGAAAAAAAAAAAAAAAGACACCTTATTTCCTGCTATGTGTTTTTGCTGATAAGAGAAGGTGCAGCTTTGCTTCATGGCTGTTGTTGTAAGCAGACAGGAATTATGCATTTTAATAAGGGAAGGCGAGAAAGCGGGGGACTCACGTTTAATGGACGTTAATGGGCGTCAGGGCCAGGGTGACCTCTGCTCAAGTGGTGGCACCCAATTCCACACTCGTCCTGTCTCGCGCTTTAAAATCAGAGAGCGGACAAATGCACTGGAGTGTGGGTGTGGGTGTCTGTGTGTGTAGGAGAGAGAGAGAGAGAGAGAGAGAGAGGGAGGAAGTAGAAGGAAAGAGCAAAGAAGGGAAAGTAGGAGTGAGGTGAAGGAGGGGGAAGCTGTTAGCATTCCATTTTTATTATGACATTTCACAGTCATCCGATTTAATGTCCCCTGACCGGATTGTCCGGCAGGAGACGGTGGGCTTGAAATGTTATTTAGAGCATTGATAAAAGGTGAGCGGCTGCGAGATGACAGCAAGTCATAAGGCTCGGCACGGTGACATTCATTTTCTCCACAACAGAGATGGAATAAGACGTCACAGTGACAAGCTGTCAGTCAAGCCGCAGCCCTGCCGCCGTCCCCTCCCCCAGCTTTGGGTCCACACTTTCTAACACGATGCTCTGTGTGTGTGTGTGTGTGTGTGTGTGTGTGTGTGTGTGTGTGTGTGTATGTGTGTGTGTCCCACTTCCTGCCATGTCCACATACCCCCCATAATCGGATTGAACCTCTGTCCTCCTATAAGAGTTTTCGCGTCTCTTCAGTGGTCTATAGACGGATAATAAATTCCTCTGCTGCGGAAAAGCACCTGCCTATCTAATGTTTTTCTTTTCTTTTTTCCCCCCCACCGTGATAATCATAAATAACAAGCAATCTGAAGGGCACTTGTGTATTAAAGTTATGTGAAAAGCCAATTTTTCCCTCTCCCTCCTTTTTTCATCCGCTATCAGGGAGGTTTTGGACAATAATGTCGGTCCTGAGAGTCGAAGCAGCTGGAGTTTAGAATGAATTGAATCTGTAGTCCAGCCCTGATGTGGAAAAAGTCAAATTATTATTACTTCTGCATGTGTGTGTGTGTGTGTGTGTGTGTGTGTGTGTGTGTGTGCGCGTGGAGGAGGTTAATACCACACAGAAAAATAAATTGAAGTGAAGTATGTTTGCCCTGATTTAAAAGCCAAAGCAGATGATATTTCCCCTTTTTTTTTTGCATGTGCGAGTCTGTGTGTAAACGGTCCCTAACTTTTGGATCAAGATTTTGCCATGACGGCACTGTATATTTTCCATTTATATACATGTGTGTGTATATATATATATATATATATATGGAGAGAGGAGAGTTGTCTTTTCAAGTCGGTACAGACTTTCAATCTCACTCACACACACACACACCCACATGCATACTAGCGAGCAGGCGAAAGCGTTCTGTCTCTATCTAACATGCGGCTTGTGCACTTGTTTCATCACTACATGTCAGCCCTCTTAATGTTCCAATGGACACACAAAGGAGCAGTTAAGAAGCATTATGCTGTCTGAATGAATGGCTTTTATCTAGACCAGTGCTATTAGCCCTCTCATAAATCATAAGTCTTAAAGACGCTTGGCTTTGAACAGTTTAACCCTTTCAGAGTCTGTCATTCGCAGTGGCGTCTAATGGACTAGGAGGAACAGGATGGGGTCGTGATTGATAGGTGGAAGGCTGTTACGTAGGTGGACGGAACAGGCTCCTTCTGTTACGAAACAGTCGCTATTTGAAAGTGCATAGATACATATATGGAGGGCCAGAATGATAGCTTCAGGAGCTCCTGAATTATTGGCACCCTTGGTAAGATGTGTAAAAAAGTGAGTTTAATCTCACATATATGCACACATATGAGAGAAATATAACCTTTAAGCGAAGTAAATTTATTCTCTGAATTCGTTTTTAACAAAAGCTCAGGCGAATGTATTATTTTGGGAAATTTGCCTGTGCTAGTGCATCTTGTCCTGTAATGGTTGATGGGAAAATGCGTAGAAGTAATCTGAGATTGCGCCTCAATACAGAAGCTCTCGCGTGGATTTTCCGACACGATTTTTCATTGCTGGATCCGAACCACAATCCAGTTGGAACAAGGCAGAGAATGACAGCTTTTCATTTCAAATCTTCCGTGATGCCTTGTATCCTAAGAAGGTTCCCAGGGCGTTTGGAGAAAAACAAAAATACAGCCCCATAACCACACCACAGATCCTCCACCTTGCTTAGCTTTTAGGATAAAGTTCTTTTCTGTTGAACCATCATTTGTTCCACACCAAACCCACCGCGAGTGTTTCCAAAAAGCTCTATTTCTTTCCCTTATCTGAACACAGAGCTCAGTCCCACACAAGGTTCCTGTAGCAGTTCGCGGGCATGTTTACACCAGGGCATGTTTATTGGCATGGAGGTGGCATCTAATAGTAGATTCTGACTTGGTGACCCAAAAAAATGCTACCATCTTCTGCAAATCGTGCTCCTTGGAGATATTTTTGTCTATCCATCCTCCTCAGTGTGTGTGGGAACAAAATATGCTTGCTTCCTCTTCCAGGCAGAGTTACAGGAAGAGTTGGTTTAAACTTTTAAATCATGGCTCGAACAGTGTAGACGGCCATATTCAGGCACGGAGCTTTTTTCTGGGTTTGTAAACGTGAAGACGCTTCATCTGTGCATTCTGTAATCTTCCTGATGTTTATGAATGACTAAAGGCCTCGGTGTCACTTCATATTTACGTCCCAGTGATACAGGAAGTGATAGCTGACAGTTAAAAGTTCCTGAACACTTTACGTTGGAAGTAAAATATAAATAGAAACATACTTCAGTTGTCCACAGGAGTTTCTAGAGGTGGCCATAATTGTCACACGGGTTTTTATTACAAAAACGATTTTTTGTTTTCTTAAAATGAATTTATTCCATTTTTTTTGATGATCGATGTCACTGTTTACTTGAAAATTCACCGATTATCTGAACTTTATTGGGGGTTTTTTTTGTGTGTGTGTTGTTTTTTGTGTTTGCACCAAACTGGCTTTTTAAAACTTCATTTAAATGCACACACGTGCTGGTGTGTGCGAAAGATAGTACACGTGGCTAATGTTTCAGAAGGCGCTCGGGCTGTCATGATTAACCAGCTGATGCACTCTGACCCCTCCAGAGTCTGCTGAGATCCTTTCACAACATTAAAGACGTTGGTGTAGTGCAGGTGAAAGTCATCCGGGCAGAGGGACTGATGGCAGCTGATGTTACAGGTGAGGAGAGTTCCATGAAACACACACACACACACACACACACACACACACACACACACACACACACACACACACACACACACACAGGAATCTCAGGTCTCAAGCATTAGTCCCACTTTTCTCTGGTGACTGATATAAACAGTATTAGCTGTTGCAATAGTGAGAATTTAATCTTTCCTGCTCTCTGCTAATATACCGAAAGCTCGGCTTCGTCTGTTATATGTCTGACACATATTTTCCCACGCTTCTCTTCCTATTCCATTAATTCTTCCTTTTAATTAAGTCTACCGTGGACAGGCCTACTTTCTGGCAGTACGTATTAACGAGCAGGAAAGAGACGGCAGCCGACGCAGAGCACCGTTTTTTTATTCGGCATACAGGAGACAGGGCCATTAACAAAAACACTTACCAGCAACCATCGTTTTTCCCCCTCCAAGCTAATACACCACCAGCACAGACCAAACGTACATCTGCATGTTTTTTTGTTTTTTTTAAAGGAGAAGGAAAAGAACATTACCAAGTCCCTTAGAAACTGCGTGACCTCCTTGCTCAAGTCATTTTTCAGTCCGAGTAGGTTATATTTAAATGAAGCTATTTCTGCAGGATTTTTTTTTTATTTTATTTTATTTCAGGGTTGTTCTGGGAATTGGACTTTTTTATAAAAGTCCAATAAAGTCCATCTTTTTTTTTTCTTTCTTTTTTTTTTTTTGCAAAAATGTCTTAACGTTTTTAAACATGTCACGCGCATACTGCTGAATGTACCGAATGCGCCAATGTAAGCCTCGAAATTCAGCGGCACAGTTTGGTAAAACGACAGCTTCCGCACTTCCTTCTAGGTATCGTCTTCTGTTTTTATTCCAACTCCAAGGGCTTTTGGAAAAAGAGCACAAGGAAAAGTGCATTTCTAAATAGATCATGGAAGGAAGGAAGAAAGGGATTATCGCAGTAGTATCCTGAATGCTTCGCACTCTTCACCTCTTCACCATGCTCTGTCTGTTCTGCTTCTCTAGCCATCTTTAATTAAGACATGCTCGATGGTAGGAACCTTTCCAACACACACACACACACACACTGCTCTCTGTGACACTTCAGCGATCTGGAGGTCCGGCTGTTACGTAGACCTCACAGCCCGGTCCGATCTTCCCAGGAGAACCGAGGCCGCCCCAGGAGCTCTGATTTCACACTGCTTTCCTGCCATAAAGCCGGCGCTCTCAAACTCCTCGAAGAGACACAGCCCTCCCAGGGCCCCGCTGTCTCAATCGGCCGTGGCACAGGGTTACGGGACATGGAACAGTGCCTCCTCTAATAGAGAGCTCAGAGAGAGACAGAGACAGAGAGGATTTGAGAGAGATCTTAACCTATTCTCATGCTCTGTTTTTACCTCACTTGCACTCCAGTGTACAACAGGCCGGTATGCTCCCCTCACTCGGTCTGTTCTTCGGCGTAATTAATTGAGGCATTTATCTGGAGTACCTCCACTCCAAACCAGCAGGATAAATGGGCAGAGTGTGTAAAACCAACAGTGTTTAGGGAGAAGGAGCTGCTTTCAGCGATGCTCCTGTGAGATGGACCATGTTCATCATAAATCCAACACAGTTTAGAATCCACAGTGTATACACTATTTATGAAATGTTATACCTTCGGAATAATCCGGGTCAAAAATGTTCAGATCTTCTTTTTATAGATAATTTAGAAAGAATTATATATATATAGAAAATATGCAAAGTGTGGCCTTAAGTAAGAAGAATCCATCTATGTTTCTGGATCTCATTTCAGCTGAAACATATAATTACCCCGGCGTATATTTGCACGTCGAATCGGAGCCTGAACGAGCTCGACCTCATCTCAGCAGTCGAGCCAAAATTAACCCGCACATGGTGTCTCGCCGGCCACACCTGGAGAGTCAAAGTTTCATCCGTGGCAAAGCGTGAAACGTGCTCAGACAGCCACCTCACAAACAAGGTCAAAGTTCGTCGCCCGGGACAACCGCGTGTCATAGGAAGGGCCACGCAGGATACAGAGTACGTCTCTACATTTTCCTGCCTATCAATTTGCATTAATTGAAGCATCCGCAACGTTCCGCGCAGCTAAAAGCCGAGAGACGCCGACATGATGGCTCTGTTTGGACAGAGAAAATCAACGTGTGTGTACAAACAATTAGAAACGTCTAGAAGAGCTTAATTCACACATTTCTAATTTATTCAGGTTATCTGCAGAGCCCCCTAACGCGTGATAGTTTTTGCATGGCAAGTATTTCAAATGCCACTGGGATCTAAAAAATAAATTAATAAATACACAAACAAACAAACAAACAAATAAATAAATAAATACGACTCCCAGTGTGAGTCTATACTGGGTATAATTTTCATCCGCAAAGTGCCATGTGTTAATAATCATATTAATAATTGAAATAAACCAGCATCATGTAGACAGATGATTTATACTGATTACAACACTAATTTGAGCTGAAGCGCAGTGTAAAGGGCACTGTACTGGTTTTATATACTGCATTTATCACAAATATGAACTTATCCAGCGATGGCTGATCAATGAGTTCCTGAAACTGATAGGGCTCATGACAGCCGGGACTTTCCATTGATCACAGTGACATTTATTCTGCACGTCGACATAAATGTCCTGCAACATTTTTATCAGGCCGTAAAGATCAACGCCAGTCTGATCTGGGAATTAATGCGTAACACATTCTGTTACTTTGCTGTAATACGTCCCGTCTTCTGGTTCCCGTTTGTTCATGGATAATGAAAAGGCTCTTTTTAAAATGTCACATTTAGCTATTTTTAGCTTTATTTATTTATTTGTTTGTTTATTTATTTATTACCAATAAATTGTATGTTCTTATAATTATAAAGTGCTGCCTACGATATCTTCTTTCATCAGCCCGCTGTGAATGACTGACTGCGTCTGTCATAGCGTGTATGGAAGTGTGTGTGTGTGTGTGTGTAGTCGTGTGAAAGAGCAGTTTTAAGGCCATGGGCAGCACCGGCACCGAGGCTCTTATCTACCTGTGTGTGAGTCAACGTATCAGTGAGACACAAAGTCCCGACTCTCCAGACAGGCAAAAATGAATACGTCAAATCAGAGCAGTGATGATAATCATGTGTTTTAAGGGCGGGGGTTGGTATAATTTAGCCCTTCGGCCCAGCCTGCCCCGGTTTTTATCAGGCAGTGAGAGTCGCTACCATTTTGCAATGCATCAGCTACTGGATTACACCAGTCTCTAGATGATAAAGTTAATGTGTGTGTGTGTGTGTGTGTGTGTGTGTGTGTGTGTGTGTGTGTCCATATGTCTCACAGGCAAGAGTGACCCCTTCTGTGTTGTGGAGCTCAGCAACGACCGTTTACAGACACACACCGTGTACAAGAACCTCAACCCAGAGTGGAATAAAGTCTTCACATTGTGAGTTTCTGTCGGATAAAACAGCTCACAGAAAGAAATTCAATTGCAGTTCAGTAGTCAGAATTGTGCGAAAGTTTGTTTTCTCTTTTTTTTTTCTTCATTCACGGATTAATAAATGTTACACTGTAGGCAAAATTTACATTATTCAAAGAGTTGGGTCCGCTATAATATTACAGCTGCATAATGAAATATTTGTTCTATATTTAAAATCTAATCGTTGTATTGAAATAAAAAAAATTACGACAATTAAGAGCTGGAGTAGATTTAAGTCTCATATTAATTTCCTCACATGCCCGTAGCTCTACACCGAGCGGTTAGATAGAGGAACGTCCCCCCCCCTTAAGGACCAAGATTAACCTGAGGATGAAATTACACTCCCTTTGCAAGTCCAATTATTGTACAATACAGTAATGTGCCATACGTAATTTCTCATATTAGTTTGGAATTTAGAGGTTGTTCCATCGATGTTTTTTCATAATCTTTCAATCTGCCCGGCTGGAAATTCATTTGTGAATTCCCACAGAAAGCTGGGTAATCTAGCCTCTCCTTGGAGTGCCCATCTCTTTAAGAATAACCTCATTTCCCTCCACTCTTTAGCCTACTTTTCAAAGATAGCATTTCGCAGGGAGAATCGCTGCATCTTTTTTTAAACCCTCACACAATGGAGCCTGTCACCCTGGCTTTAAATAAATGTGTTTTTTTTTTTCTAATTTTTTTTTTTACCATAATCTCAAAGATATTCTTGAATGTTTAATATTAGTCAATGACTTCTTTTCCGTTCCCTCGGCGGCTCGACTTTCTCTTTCAATCAGCAACGTGAAAGACATCCACTCCGTGCTGGAGGTTACGGTCTACGACGAGGATCGGGACCGGAGCGCCGATTTCCTGGGCAAAGTTGCTATTCCGCTGCTAAGCGTGAGTCCCGAGTCTCTTCACTCCACGCGCATCACTGATCGAGTAAAAATAAATAAGTAAATAAATGAACGAAGGAATAAATGAATAAATGGAAAAATTAGCATGCGCTGAAATGAAATCGAGAACTATGAGCGTCTTTAGTAAATAAAAGTGGCGGACTCTACCGAAAGACCTCCGTAAGGCGCTCGGTGAGATTTTCACTCTGCTTGGAAGAGTATGATAAAAACTAGCCCCTGCCAAAGAAAAAAAAATCATGAAAAAAGAATGAAAGGGGAAAAAAAGCCAGCGAGCGTAATGTGTGCTCCCAGGCTGATCCCCCAGGATAGTTAATTTGTGGCTGACAGTGGTCGGGGCGTAATGAACAGGTACTTGTCAGAGCCGCCACAGTTGTTTTGGGCTCTCTGTCAGATGCAGCAGCTGGGGGTCAAAGGTCGCGCGGCGAGTGTATTCAGCTGGGTATTGCCAGACAGACGGCTGTCATGTCCCTCTCCCACAGATCCAAAATGGGGAACGGAAAGCTTACGCCTTGAAAAGCAAGGAGCTGACAGGGCCAACAAAAGGGGTCATCTTTCTCGAAATAGACGTGATTTATAACGCTGTAAGTCCCTCTCTCTTTTTCTTACTTGTCCCCCTCCCGCTATTTCTCTTCTCTCTCTTTTTTTCTGGTCGCTCGCTTCAACGCGGCCGTCCCTGTCGTTTGAACACTGGCTGTCCCCTTCATCCTCGTTTTCTCTTTAATTACCCAAGGCTTCTCTCTTCTTAGGCTTTTGTTTGTGGGTGTCTTTCTCTGTGTGTGTGTGTGTGCGCGTGCGTGTGTGAGTGTGCTTGCGTGTGTGTGTGTGTGTGTGTGTGTGTGTGTGTGTGTGTTGTGGCCGCCATTTTAGGTGGCAGGCGAGAGAGCAGCGCATGACTGTGCGGCGTCGAGCACGTGAAATGGAGGAAGAGTAGCCGATCAGCATTACTGTACTGAAGAGCTATGAAACGCCATAGGAATGTGATTTTGAAAGTGAAGTAAAAAAAAGAAAAGAAGAAGGGTTTTTTTGTCATAACCTGATGTTTGTGCGTAGGTTAAGGCGGGACTCAGGACGCTGATACCCATCGAGCAGAAATATATCGAAGAAGAGCCTCGAGTTTCCAAACAGGTATCACAATCGTTGGCATTAACACAGTGATAATCAAAGTGTGGGGTGTGGGTGATGTACGATACAGACAGCAAGTGTCACTCCGTCTCTCTCTCTTTCTCTCTCATTCTCTAGTTCCCTCTCTCTCGCTGTCTCTCTCTCTCTCTCTCTCTCTCCTCTGGAGCTGGTGAATAGAAATGTCATGCTGTCAGTTGTGGGAGTGCATAAGTAGATTGGCCATCCTTTAGTTTGGCCCTTGGTGGCACCGCAGCAATGCACCTCATTGTCGGCCTGCTCAATGTGTCCCCCTCGGACAAAGAGCTGAATCGGAGGGGCTGTCCCAAATCAGACCTGTCACTGACACACACACACACACAGACAGAGTTCGCAGCAGCAGCAGAGTTGAAGGCTTCTGAACAGCCCCGAAAAACTGCCGACTCTGCACTTTGACATTCTTTCAAATGCGGCTGTGTGTGCGTGCGCGTTCACATAAAATGTTCCCGCACCAAGATGAAAGACACTTTAAGGCTGTAGACGGCATGCGCACTTTTTCTTCCTTTATAACTTCTGAGTTGACACCTCACTCCTTTCGCTGTTGTTTTCTATTCTTCATAACGTCATCTAACACCATCGCTGTATATATGCACTTTTCAGGACTTCTGTAACTTATTTCACCTCTCATTTATGTCTGCGTGGTCGGCCCTAATGGCACGCAAAATAGCCGAGTTAAAAGGTAAGAGAGTCTCGGTCTGCGAGCGCGACAAAGTAAATGTAGATATTTGCAATGATCAAAGCTTTGTGGCGTCGCAGCCATTACGCGACTGTGTGCGTTTCATCTCACCGGCGACACCAAACAACAACAATTATTTAGAGTCTGGGCTAATTCTGAGTTATGAATGATGCTATATTGTTGAAAAGAAACAGGAGGCATATTTCTCTTTTATGTGTCTAAAATATAATATAATATATGATATAAAATGGTATAAGCTGCCCTCTGGTTCTCTCTTGGCTGGATTCTGTGTGTGATTGAAAAGCCATTTCGACTTGGTGCAGTTTTCTGGTATTTTTCCTAGATGACAATACCATGGGACAATAGTGCTTTTCCAGTCTCTGAATATTTGCCAAAACTCGACTGGGACTTCAAAGTGTGGCTCGATTGTTTCCGTTTATTTACCTCATTTTGCATGCCAGATGCCCTGATGCAAATGGCAATGCAAAAATTGCCAAAATGCACTCATCTTCTGCTTTGTCGTTTGTTTTTGCGTAGCACAATGGCTTCATTAACTTGTTTCCTTCGTAACATCGTGTATCAGATTTTTAACGCTTAACACCGGACTCTGTTTACACAGCACGTCCCAGAGGGTGTATTGATTATCGCATCCCCGTCTCGTTCCTTATAACGAGAGGTGATCGACATGACGAAAATAATATTGCACGGTATTATGGGATACATATCACAAAGTTAAACAGATCACAAAAACTGTGCTAAAGATTATGACTTACTTTTATTGATTATTACTTATGGACTTATGGTGACAGAAGTTATCTTTTAAGGCTTAGCTGTCATTTCTTAGGTCATGAACGTAAATAAGGCCATGTTTGGTGTCCTGCTTTGTGGTGGTGCTTCATGTAACCACTTTTTTGCCATCATTCAAATCCCATGAACTGTGGCACATGACTAAAGGCCAGTTGTCTTTGAACTTTAAGCAGACTTTTTAAAAATAAATAAAAAATAAAAAAAAAGAAGAAGAAGCCGTGTCACCATTTCATTAACCAGACCAGAGAGGGGAAATAAAATGAATCTATGAAGATCTGTGAGAATACGTCCCTCTGTGGCTCTATGTCTCTGCATCTCATGTCTGAAGTTGACACAGATAATTGACACAGTAAACATCTGGTTGAATAAACTTCTGTTGAGGATATGCAACGGACATGGTGCTAGTTTCTGTTCCTGAAACTGTGGAGTATATGAATTTAACACGCTGCAATATTATTTAAGGGGGCGGCACGGTGGCTAAGTGGTTAGCACAGTCGCCTCACAGTTGCCTCCTGGGTTCGAGCCCCGGGTCCGGCACGGGTGCCTTTCTGTGTGGAGTTTACATGTTCTCCCCGTGTCCGTGTGGGTTTCCTCCGGGTACTCCGGCTTCCTCCCACGGTCCAAAGACATGCACATTAGGTGGATTGGCTGCTCTAAATTGCCCACAGGTGTGAATGCGCCATGTGTGCTGCCGAGAAGTCCTGGCCAGTGCTCGGTGTAAATTACGGTCATGGAAGCTAGGAATGTTGGAAGCATCTCCTAGCCAGCTATTGCCACCCTATGGCTGGCAGACAGCGTTGATGATGAATATTATTTAACGTATTCATCTTGGTGTGCTGAAATCCTTTGCCGCCTCTGAACCCTGGCACACCAGTTGACCAGCCTTGCCTTATAGCATGGCCAATGAAATGTTTATATATATCTAAAACATGGGAACGTCAGAATCTTAGTTCCTTGGGAATGAGAGGCTGGCGGTAATATGAATGGATTCAGTTGGAAGTTTGCAAAACTTGAAAGAAAAATCCTGAAAGTACAGTAGTGTGGTAGATGTGAAATAACACCTGCAGTTGTGAACATAGGATGCTGTTTGCCTCCACCTTGTCCATTATTTTCTTACAAACATATGGAGCCTTTCATAAATATGGACCAGGCCTAGATTGGATGTGGACGTTTTTGCTCTTGTTTGTTTAACTTGCTTTGTGTGTCAAATAGGTTTAAATGTAACCCATGACTGACGCGTGTCTCTCTTCCTCAGTTGCTACTGCAGAACTTTAACCGGGTGCGGCGCTGCATCATGTTTCTCATTAACACTGGCTGCTACATCAACAGCTGCTTCGAGTGGGAGTCTCCGCAGAGGAGCATCTGTGCCTTCCTTGTAAGAAGCCGTACACACACACACACACACACACACACACACACACACACTTTTACAGGCCTTGAGGTACTGGCATGCCATGCAGAGTGAAGTAAAATGTGCCAGGTATTAGAGCCGTGATCCAGCAGCTTCTGTCCCCAGCTTTCACGCACAAAACCATTTCCTGTTTTTCAGATCGCAGCGTTTGTAGATTTCGCAAACTCACCAGTGAAACTATGTATTTATCTGCATACAGACAGGGCGCAGGCTGTCTCTCTGAAACTCTCACTACATATCGAACTGGAAGTATAATTGGACAGCTGAGCTGTCGCCTTAAAGGACACTTTCTCTTAAGCATGCTGTGTGACTGAATGCTAACAGGACAGTCGTGCTAATCCTGCTCTGTGGCACCGCATAATATGCGTCAGGATCTGTCCATCGCAGCGTTAACGCGTCTTTAAGGGCCGCCGTGTCGACGGTTAACATTTGCCGCTCGACACGTTTTAATTTTGCTACAGTTTAGAAGGGGCTGTCTGCATCGATCTGTTAACATTTAAGTTCAACGTTTTTTGACGCCGCTTTCTCGGGTGTTGCGTTGGTGGGGGGGGATACATGAATGAAAATGCCAAAGAGAGAAATGTCAAGAGAGTGTGCTAAAAACATGAGGTCACACCTGCTTCTTTGCTGATGTTTAGTTGATATTTAACGAAAATGTTTGCATGGTGGTTCGAACATTTTGTCTTTAATGCAGGTCTGTTTTTGACTAAATGTGAGTCCAGACAAGGAGAGGGAGGGGGGACGGGGAGAGGGGGCTGCGATATGGGTGAAAAAAAAAAACCTTAGATAACTTTTTTAGAGATATTCACAGTGAGTCGTAACGTTCAATAAATCAGTATTAAACTTCTAGCTTATTATTCAGCTATTACATTTATTCATTATTATTATTATTATTATTATTATTATTATCATCATCATCATCATCATCATCAAATATTTTAATTGAATAAAAGACAGCAGATGGTACAAAAACGAACTTTAGATGTCAGATAACAGTTTTAAAGTGTAGCAGTACGGTTGGTCAGTGCTATTTACAATGAGATTTCCTTTTAAAAAACATACTGTGTTGCCATGTATAATGATATCAGTATTACAGTCATATCTCCCAGCCCTAACGCCAAACATCACAGTCATTTTACTTCGTAATAGTGTGTAATCTTCCTGCATTAAAGATTTCCTCTTCTTTCATTCTTTTTAAACACATGATTTGCCAAATTTTGACTTCAGCTTGAGCGAGTTATTCAGGTTCAGCAGAGTTCTTAGCTTCTCGTGTACAAAAAGGTTAGCCACAGCAAAGGAAACGCTCGCACTACGCACATGAATACGTGAAGCCAAGGTGCAGCGAGCGCTCCGCTTTGCTATTCTGGTATTTTTAGGTCGGCGCCTTTGCCACGGCTTTATGATTTTTTTGGGCGGGTTTGTCGCTTTGTTGTTTTGCTGATGTTGTTTTGTTTCTGGCAACACTTGCAAAGTCGAGAACTTTTACGGCACATTTGCTGTAGTGTGTCAGAAACCCTTGTGCCTCTTGTCTGAGATGGAGTACCCTCATGTGTGGATGTACACACACACACACACACACACACACACACACACACACACACACACACACACACACACACACAGAGAGAGAGAGA
>JAQMCW010000014.1:5007315-5018230 GCA_030068335.1 Chrysichthys cranchii | reverse complement strand
TATTCTACAGTATATTGTATATACCATCAATCTATCTGTCTGTCTGTCTATCTATCTATCTATCTATCTATCTATCTGTCTGTCCGTCCATCCGTCTGTCTAATTGATTGATTGATTAAATGATTAATTGATTGATTTTTTTAACCTCCATTTTCCACCCATTAGCTAGTTCTCCCATATGACATGACAGCTTCCAACCAGGAAGGGTGAGTTTTAGCACGTGCTTCCATCAAGATATATGCATCTTTTCTAACCGTTGCTCATGTTGCCTCACAAGGCAGCGGAACACACTTGTGCTATTTGCCTTCTTCCACATGCATGTGCTCATACACACATGTTGCTGTGGTTGAAAACACAGACAGATATCCAGACCTTCCCACCCAGAGAAATCGCCCATGCCCTCATGGACGCTTGGCTGTAGCACCATCAACATTCAAAATGATTCATGATCACTCCATGACTGGGTGAACAGGGAGCTCGAAAATGTATGTAGTTATAAAGACGTGGGATGTACATCTTCCACAGGATACACATTCATAGCATGTTGCTCTTCACATTAATTAAATGTAGATTATTATTTAACTCTCAGAAAGCTGTTTACCTTCTGTGCAGAGGATCTCAGGATGGTAGGGGTACACTCGGGACAGGACACACACACACACACACACACACACACACACACACACACACACATGTAAGTCAATCTAGAATAGCCAGTCCACCTAAAAAGATACTTTATAAAGGTGAGAGGAAACCAGAGAACCCTGAGGAAACCCATGCAGCCAGAGAGAAAATGTGCTAAACGTCACACTGGCAGTAACCCGAGATCAAGCTGGAACCCCAGACCCTAATTTGTAATATATAAAACATGACTCAAAAGTAAACAGAAGTGAGACTGTGCAATCAAACAGACAGTTAAGCTGTTAAACTCTCAGGATTTGTCATTTTAACATCAGCACTTAGTCTTCCTCTGCTGCTCATCACATTCCCAAACATCCCCCTTTAGGATATCTGATATTAAACCGCCCGCTATTCGATGGCACTGAGGCTAAAGCTATGACTTACCACACAAGCCTGGCGGTGTGTGGATTTGTGTCCAGAGTGTGTAGAAGACTAATCAGCTCCAGGGCCTGTGTGGAAGCGCTGGGCTAGATGATAGGCTCACTGTCCCAGGGGAAAGAGCAGAGAGCCGGTGGAAGAGCGCTGAGATTAGGCCTGCACGCATGGCTGAACACTGGAGCGATTCTCTTACACGCACACACACACACACGGCGCAGACATATACACACACATGCACACACACACATCCAAACACACAAAGCCTTGGGAGGAGTCGTCCCAGATAAGATACATGCAGCAATCATGTTGAGCTCACAGGCTTACCACAGCTAGCACACGCCTCCTCACATGTCCAACAGCTGTTTGTAAGTGTGCGGATGTGTGTGCGTCTGGGTGTGTGTGTGTGTGTGTGTTTTCTCTTGTTCTGTTTGTTGAATGCAGTACTAGTGTAACAGTGTGGTACTTCCTGTGTGTAACATGAGCAAACATGGAACACTGAGGGGGAAAAATTCACTGTAGCAGAGCACAAATAAGAAACACAGACACATTGTTTGCTGTGCAAATCCTGTTTATTCTTATTATCTATATTCGTCTCACTGCAACGTGTGCATCTTTCATCGTTGGCCTTTGAGTCAATGAATGAAAACCAGATACTATCAGCAAAAAAAGTACGAAAAGGGCAATATTTATTTATTTATTTATTTATTTATTTATTTACTTACTTACTTACTTTTGCGGTTTGCTCTTGCGTTGGAATTTAATCAGTAATCAGCCATCTAATAGGCTGATGGGAGCAGCTGGGGCTGTCTGATAGAAGCCAGGACGGTTATCGATGCCCTGGCAGGTGCATGCTGGGTAATAACTGCTGCCGTATCTTAGTCTCGGTGCCCGTGGGGTGCCGTAACAACATACTCCCATTTCCATGACCTCTGGGCCTGTCGACAAGCCTAATACCCATTTTCTATCCAGTTTCTCCCCCTCGCTATGGCTCTCTGTCACGTTTTCACTGTTCGTTCCCTTCATCTCTCTGCAGTTCCACCAGGGCCACGTTTGCAGGGGAAAACACAAGCTAACCTCTCTGCACCGTGAAATGATGAAAATCTGATCCTGATTCATGCACAATTATGTCAGTTGGAATCTAGCATTACATGCAAAGCTTATCTTTAGATAGCACATGGAGCGCTAAGCCCGGCGGATCCGAGGGATGGGGTTGATCTGGGCGATAGCTGTGTGCTAGTATGTAATTGGACTAAAGAGTGCAACGGGGATTATTTTTAATACTTTGAAAAACTGTGACTTAAAAACTTGTTCTGGGGCTATTGAGCTTGTGATTTACTATGCATATCTTCAGGTAAAGAGCTTTCCCCCTCTTCCCCAAGTCCTGAGAAATGCAGAGAGAGGGAAGGGAAGAAAAGTTTCTGCTGCTCCGAGATCGTTTTCTGTCTTCCTTTCTTTCTTTCTTTCTTTCTTTCTTTCTTTCTTTCTTCCTCATGCTTCTAAAAGATGAAACGCTTCAGTCTGCAAAAGATGAGGGGTTTTTTTTTTTTTTTTTTACTGTTTTCAATTTCTTGTTTTTTTTCCTCCCTTTATATTTTTGGGAGATACTCATAGGAACTGCATTTTAATCATGTTTGGCTATTAAAGAAACAAAAAAGGAAAGAAAAAAAAACAAGGAGGAAGCCTCCCAGACTCGTGGCATTGTCTTCTATACAAGAAAACCCTGTCTCTTTTTCTTTGCAAAGCCATAAGATCGATTTTTCATTCTTTCCTGTCATTCAAGGTCGCTCATTCAGTACCTCAGTTTTTTTTTGTTTTTTTGTTTTTTTTGTTGTAATGCTTTTATAATCTTGCTTTTAAAAAGATCTCAATTTATTCTGGTCCACAAGGTGCCGGGCTCTGCCCCCTCCCCTGATGGCCGTCTGCCTGGAAGCCATATCCTCGAGGATATTTTGGCTTCCTGGCATTTTGAATGGATTCGCGTGATGGTGGTAAGTGTAGTCAGTTTTGTCCCGTATCTCCCTTCTGTGGTTTACTGTCTGTCCCACTGAGCAGGGCTGTGTGTCTCTCCCATCCACCGCCGTCCTCTCAGTCTGTCCTCAGTTGTCACTTTAATCCCCCTGTCTTTGGAGAAACCAGCCTGGCAGTAGGAGATGTTCACTGCTAACCTGATCATAGGCGCTAAAACATTTCAGATTTTGGAGAAACCCAGAAGTGCTGGTGATGATTATAGTGGACACTGATTGACCTGATACACACCTAAAGTGCTATTAGTTAAAAAAAATGCAAACGTAAAATCCGACCCTTCACTTATTTTTTCTGAAGCCTTGCTGGAGAGAAACATGTTTTCCCATGTCTTTTGTTTCCTGTCTCTGTCTCTTTTGCTTCTGCTTGAGTCTTTGCAACTTCTTTGGGAGTCCTAGGGGATAGCAATAGCATGCCTTGCTAGTTTTGTGTGTGTGTGTGTGTGTGTGTGTGTGTGTGTGTGTGTGTGTGTGTGTGTTTGAGAGAGAGAACGAGTCTTGAAGCACATAGTGTGCACTCAGAAATTCACCATGAGCCGATTAAGTGGCAGCCAGTGGTGAACCTGGCTGACTGACAGTCACTCTGTGACCCCCCTCACAACCAAGCAGCAAATACGTAGCTTAGCTCATAGCTAAAAAGGACAGTATCTGTGCCAAACAGGCAAGGAAGCCAGTTACTAGAACCCTTTTAACTGGAGTTATGAATTAATTATGAGAGTAAATCCTTGATGTTTGTCTTCAAGAGGAAGGAATGCCATTTCTGTTTCTGTCATTTTTAGCAGCGTACCTTTTAAAGAAACCTTGAAAACGTAGAAATTCCACTTGCGCACCATCTGAATTTCAGCTCGGCACATTAATGTGTAATGAAGAAGCTGGTGACATTTCAGAAAGCATGTTATTTTGTCATTTTGCTAATGTAGCAGGAAGACGGAGGCGACACAGATTTTTCTGCTATGAAAATCCTGCCATCATTGGAGCTTTATTTCCCCAATTACTGTGCGAGTATCGGTGAGTCTGTTGGTGCCCGGCAGCATGATGCCTGTTCTTCTATGACGACCTTGTTTTTTTGGGAGACGGCGAGGACAGGAGCAAATCCGCAGCGGTGTCGGCTAAAATTAATCGCACGCCATTCATCACAAAGTGTCTCCCTGAGATCCGGAGAGGTCGAGAGAAGGAGAGCAGGCATAGCCGGGTGAAAGGGGGGTCGCCACAGGGGCGAGGGGCATCGCGATGGGTCGGAGGATGACTGCGGGTGCAGATGCGTTTGGTGAGGGGTGTCAGCGGAGGCGGGAAAACAGGGGCACCAATCGGCCTGACCTTGAGGCTGATGGAGTGGCTTGCCTGCTGGGTGTGGACACCTGGGGAGTAATGGCGAAGGTGAACCCCACTCTCCGGCGGCCCCATTAGAGCCTAATGATGTTGTTTTAGTGGGGGAGTGGTGGGAAGCAGAGGTCGGGCCCAAAATAAACCTTGTCCTGGCTCGTCGTCTCTCTTCTTGACGCGTGTTTACTGTGCTATCACAGCGATAGGCTCAGCAGAAGAGGCGTGCGGATGGAACGATGCCATGGAGCTGCACAGTTTGCTACAAATTCACATGCTGGAGCCATTTTAGTGGCTCCGCAGGCTGAGGGTTGGATTGTGCACTGTGCATCTCCTGTATATACGCGGTTTATTGGACAAAGACATTTATTTTTCCTTCATCTGAAATCGTGTAAATTAGGTCTAATTTTACTCATCAGTGAGTGGTATGAATATTGGTTAATGATCAGATGCTCATTGGGTGTAATAATACAGAAAGCAGTTCGTACAAGTACTTTGTTAATATCACTTACGGTATATTACAGTTAATGGTTTATTGAAGGAAGTAACGTCAGTTGAGGGAACCTTCACTGAAGCGTTCCTCACAAGCTGTTATTAGTTATAGCTACTTTCTAGCTACACTTGTAGGCCATTTTCTCATGTACAATGCATGTAGATGAACTATGCAGGTGCATCACACTACTAACTCTATCCCTATCTGCTTTTAAGTGGAAAGGGACTACCATAAGACCAGATTTTATTAGGGTCACATCAGTTACACTGACTTGGCAGCGTGTAAATATGAACGTTTCAGGCATTGTAGCATGATGGTGATGATGATGATGAACCATATTTTGCATTAAAAAGTCTGAACTATAGTCTGTCACTGGGTGAGGCACCAACAAGGTAGAGATATGTCTAATAATTACAGTGTTTCAAACTTCAAGCCAAAGTGCTGCGCTTGATGCAGTCATACCAGTGTGTTGAGAATAATCCACCACTTTAAATTAGACCTGGTTAGCAGTGGTCCTCAGATGGGGAGGGGTGGGGGGGTAGAGGGTGACTGACAGGTGACCTAGGGTCAAAAATTATACACCCCCGAAGTGCATATGGAAGCTGTATCTGATAAAATGGACAATACGTCTAGAGACAAGGAAAGTACACCTAATAAACTACCCGCTAAGTGTGTACATTTGCCCTTTTCACCCTAGGATTACTTGAGTTGGATAAATAATTTATTTTAAAAATGCCTGCCTTAAAACAAAAACATCTGCTTCATTCCTGCTGTGCTGGTGAGGTGCCAAAAGCGCACTGAGATATCTATCGGCTGTTTTTGCTTACCACCGCAACCTAATAGCAGCTGCTTTCCAGCCGAGATGCTGACCTTTGTTACGATATCTAAATGGAAAAATCCACCACGAATGATTTGATTAACAATAACATATTTCCATATTTATCAATATGTAATCTTTAGTGGTGCAAAGGATTTATTTATTTAGATTTATTAAATTCTGGGTCAGTTTAAACTTTTTGCATCAACGTGCTCGGGTAGGTTCGCTTTAGCTAAAGATTTACTCGGTTATCCACAAGGCTGTTTGACTGCCTGGTGATTTGTGGGGCCAATCGTATCTCTGTGAAGAGAGCAGTGCAGCAGAGATACTGCCATCAACACCAGCATGCCCACAACCTTGTTGATCACTCACCAGCCAAGTCAAGTCTCTGATGTAACACATTACGTTTCATTTACAGTTTACAATTTCGTCCTGCAACTCTGAGCCCAATTTCACTGTTTACGCTACTTCTGTGCTGACTTTCTTTTTAACACTAAACATCACAGAAAAAATAGGTTCTTTTGTTTTTAGGCGCTAGCAGTGACACTTGATCATTATCCCTTCTGTTTGAGGTTGTTTTGAATTTTTTTTTCTCCTAGTAAACACCATTGCAACAGGGCTAGCAGTCTCCCCCTGTGTTGTCAGACCAACAGACAAACGCTCACATCTCACGCGAATAGCAGTAAATTAACACCAGAGTAGCTAGGCGCATCAGTATTTCAACAGAAATATATTTTATGTGTTTCAGACTGGAGTTTTCCTTTAATGTGGGAAAGGAAATCAATGTAATTCCTACAGTATATGGTATTCATTTAAGTTGTTCTGTTTATGATCCCAGTTGTTGAGAAGAGTAATATTATCTATAGCTAGAAACCTTCTGTGTTTCTCACTACGATGAGACATGTGACAGGACACTGCAACACAGAAACCCTTACCTGCTGACTTGAGTTATAGATGTGAAATTGACTAAACATCCATTGCTAGGTGTCTTCGCCCCTGTCTTTATTACTAAAGTTGGTAATTTGGCAATGATCTGCCGGAATTGAGTTGACGGAAATGGGGTTTAACGGGGTGAGCAGTGTTAGGCCTTGGCCCAGGATGCCATCCACCAAACATTGGGAACATTGGAGCCGGATGGAATGGCACACTTCATTCCTTGTTGTGCACGTCCATGTGGCTTACAGTGGCTTTTCATACATATTTCCCCCCCTTTTTTTATAAAAGCAAATTATAAAAAGGTTTTCCAAACATGACTCTCATAACCATGACACACAGAATCTTCCCGAAACTATTATACACCACTTTAACTGCATTCATATAGAAATTAGTTGTTAAGTGTACAGGGGGAAATAAGGGATAGACTATGGCTATTAGCACTAACTCCCTACTTCTTGGCTTTCTCAAATGTGGTTTAGTGAACAAAGGAAATTTTGCTAACTACTTCTTGTGAACTTATTTCCTGTTCATTTAGATTCTGTAAAAAAAAAAAAAAAGAAAAGGAAAAAAGAAAGAAAAAGAAGTTATAACCACATTTCTCTGAGCTGCGCACTTTAATCAGTAATTTATGTTACGTTTTGGGAGGGGATGCCACGTGTCATGCGTTCTTTTTGTATATTATTTTGGCACAGAGTATTTAGCAGTTACTGGCATCAAGTGAACCATCAGGGGACTTTCCATTTACTATAAGTCTGACACACACCTCAGATCTAATTATACTGCAATTTTAATTAACCTCCCAGAGTGCTCCTACACAAAGATTTCATTGACAAGCATTTCCCCGAACATCTTTTCTCTCCATTCCATTCATAATGAATCAGTGAACTACTTTTGGAAAATTAATACGCTCATCCAATATTAAAGAAGTTTAACTTTTTTTTCCCTTCTGTTTTATGTCTGTGTAATAAGAGGTGGGGCAGGAGCTCATCTTGGCTTTATTTGCTGTTGAAGGTGTGGAGCTCCACTCCTAGGTCTCCTGTGGGACAAAACTCTTTACTTTCCAGCGTCTGGGTCAACACGCCTTTGGCTCAAAATGAGAGAAGGCTTGTTTTATCTAGATGCACAAATAATAGCTACATCCTGGGAGTAGCGTAGCCTGGCTGAAATGATGCCATTTTCATCTTGATCTCTGATCAGCTGCTTTGTGTGTCTTACCTTCAGTATGGGGCAGATCAAAGTACTGTGTTTTCTCTCCCCCCGAACAAGCAGCGTGATGGTTGTGGGTGTGGATTAGCTCCAGTTGGGGGTCCGTCCTCTTGCGTTGCAGCTTGAGCTTTGGTGTAAATGAAGTTTGGAACCCCTGGGACACCATCCCCTCCTCTTTCTCTGTCATTGCTAACAAACAAGCTATGCCCCATCTCAAAGTGCCCACCCAGGACCTTGCCAGTCCCATCAAGACCACCCACCTCCCCTGCTGCGTACTCATTGTGAGGAACCTGGGGCTCTCCTGTAGCAATGAGGAGGTGTGAATAGCCTGGTGCAGGGCTCGGGCTGTGATGGATGTGCCTGTGCTTGCCATTACATGTTGCTAGTTCTATAAGCCCTGAGGAGGTTGGTAATGGGAAAGCTTTAGAGTAGTTCTAGACAGATGTGTTTGTCGTTCACACTGCTTAATTACAACACCATTATGCCATATCGGACCAGTGTTCCTGACCACCACAGAGCACGGACTGACTCGATCCCCTGGTCGGGGTGCCATTAAATTTACATATGTATGTTAAATGTTCAAAATACATTTCAACTTTTCCAACAACCTACGTGCGTACTTCTGATAAATAACTCGAACCATTACAAACTTTCTACCGCACATTAAAAAAAGAGCATTTTCAGAAATCTCTCATTTCTTTCGGATTAATGTGAGAACTCATTTAACATGTCATTAGTTAAACATTTCACACGAGTCATCCATTAGAGGTTATGAAAAATGTACACTAATGTCCTACGGCATTCACTCCACCCGGTTACCTGAACCTGTACGTACACCCGTCGATAAAATATTTGAAATATTCCTCTACAGGTTCAAAAGGAAAGATAGACCATCCACATTTGGTTAAGATCATGTGAAGAGGAAATTGAAGTTCTCTCTATATATTTTCAGGAACGGGGGACAAAATCTGCAATGGGATCTTTAAACAACACATGTAGGTGTGATCAGTCAGGTGTCCACTTACTTTTGGCCATATAGGGTATTTGGAAAAAAAAATCTCATCCTTATTAGAATTCATCCTCTGAACATTTTCCTTATCTTTTTTTTTTTTTTGCACTGACATTATGACACTTTAGCTAGGTAATATCAGACATTCACATGGTTGCGTGTGCATTCGCTCCCATTGCCAAAGCGTAAACCATTAAACACAAAACAAAAGCACTAATTCCAATGACATGTTGAGTTTGAACCAGTCAGTAGCAGTTTTTCTTTTGAAAAGGTCTGATCACTGGACTGAGATCGTAAATATTTATTTATGGCTTTTGATTAATTTGGGGCTTCTTTTTACCTTTTTTGGGGCTGCCTTTGTCTAAAGCCCAGGCGAGTCCATGTATGAGTCCGACCCTGATAAAAAAAAAAATATATATATATATAGTAAAAATTAAAAAGTATTAAAACGTTCAATACAAACAGGCTCTAAGACTAAAGTTTATGCAGAAATAATGTAATAATGGTTTGCTATGCAGTGTTATTAGAATTGACCACACATTGGTGCTCACACAGCAATGACTTTACGAGTATTCTAGGTCTGGATATTACATGTTTGACTGTACAAACCTACCTGTCTCAGTGTGTGTGTGTGTGTGTGTGTGTGTGTGTGTGTGTGTGTGTGTGTGTGTGTGTGTGTGTGAAAGTGTTGGTACAGTATTATAAAGTGAAGGAATGGCCATGTGTAGCATTAGCAAGTTCCCACAGAGCAGCTCCATCAAATGACCTTAGGGAAGATGGTGGTGGGTGCTCTTCAGCAGGTTCCTCACGCACGCATGCACACACACACACACACACACACACACACACACACACACACACACACACATACGTCTGCGTATTTGTGCGAGAGAGCTATGCGGAGGAGCAGTGAAAACAAGCCTCTCTCCAGGCTGGTGTTATTTCAACCTCCTGCCTCCTTCGGTCCACTTTTGAAGACAGGAAATCAGAGTGAGCTCATAGTTCAAGGGCCATGTGGCAATGGTTTAGACTGGAGAGCCCCATGACCTGCACCTCTTCACGCACACACACACACTCACACACACACACACGCATACCACATCTCTCAAAGCTGTGTTACTAACACCGACTCCAACACAATGGTGCATATGGGCTGCTTTTGTTTCAATTGATAACGCAAACCAGATGGCAACAAGGAGAAAGGAGGAAAGAAAGAAATATTGTCGAATATTTGCAAAGAAAAATAACCCCAGGATCATGTCTAGTTATATCTATTTGTCTTGTGTTGGCTTTCAGGAGGCAGCGTGGCTTCGTGGGCCATATTTAGGGTTATTTTTCATACCATGACGGATAAAGGAGGAAGAAGCCCGGGATGGGAAAACTGTGTATATGTGTGTTAAAGAGATCATAGATAGATTTGATTTCTTTTTTTTTAAACTTCATACATAGAGCCTCAGTGTAATAAGACCCAAGCACATTTCTTCTTTTCATGGATATGAGCGGAAAATGTGTGGCATTCCTATTCTGGCAGTACACTTCAATTTGGAGTACTTGTGCACATAATGTGAGTGTGAAATTGATGCAAATCCATACGTGACTATACATAACATCAGAGCAGTCGCATTAATTTCCACTACAAAAGTCATCGCGGACGTTGCACGGCATACAGAGCTAAAAGAAATGTCTTATGTAAGAGCATTTGTATAGAAATACCCCATCCTTTTGTCTCTGGCCTCATTTGCACAGCAGTGTTTGATCTTCAGGCTCAAGGCGCTGGCCAGCTCTGGGATGGTATTATCCACTATGACACTGACATTTCAATTGATCTTCATGAAGAGCACGAGCGTAGCCTCTGTAGTGGTGCCAGGCTGGAGCTGGGCATGCCTGAGAGCTGCCTGAGAGCTTCCATGCCACACACCTGCTTCCTGGCCGCAGAAAACATTTGTACACCTTGAGATGTATATATATATATCCGTTGCTGTTTCTCCCTTTTCTGATCTCTTTACAATGTCTAATTTCACTTCCATCGTGATGGCTTTCCTCTTCATCGAAGC
>JAQMCW010000014.1:4971124-4984042 GCA_030068335.1 Chrysichthys cranchii | reverse complement strand
CACTTAGCCTAGCTTAGCCCAGCTTATGTAACCAGGTTGAAATGATATGTTTATAATTTATTGTTTTTCCTGTTTGTATCAAACTTCAACATCTCAAATGCTCTTTTATTTGATTAGTTAAAATAATTGTCTTCAGACCACAGTCCCATTTAAGAAAAAAAGTGCAATTTGGAGGTGTGTGTATTCTGGGTACTGTCGCTTTAAGACTGCCGGCTTTATGCCATTGTTTACTTCCTGATTGAGGCAGAGGGGAGTGTTTAATGCTGCTTGTGATGAAAATGAATCAAAAGTTTTAATATGGTAAAATGAGTGAGTGTGTAGTCCTGTTGTGCTGTTTTAAAGAATATGTAGTTATCACTTAAAGTTCAGTTGTTTTAATATTTATTTTATAGGAGATTTTTTTTAATCATACTCCACGGTGCCACGAGGTCTTTATGTGCTCTGTTTTGCTAACAGGGATGCCGATATTTTATGCTGTGGAGCGAGTTAAAATTTAAGCGAGATTTCATTTCACACACGCACACACAAAATCTTCAAGATGTAAAAACATGCCACTACCCACACAAATAAACTGGGACCGCATGGGTTGTGGTTAGTGGTTGGTAATCTGTACGTGTGAGGTCAAACAGCAGACCTACCACAGAGCCAGTGCTGGACCCTTGAGCAAGGCCATTAACAGTCAGTTGCCCTGAGTCTCTTCTCTCAGTTGAGGAAAAGCCTCATGAACAACAGGAGTAAAATCTGTCACTTAACTGCTAAAATGTTTCCCACTTTTTGGCCACAGTACATGCTAGTGATCAATATTAAACTTGGTTACAGTTTCAGTTACAGGTGGTGTTCCACTTATCCACAGGCAGGTTTCCATCCAAAGGATGTTATTCTAGTATCTCACTTGGATGCTGCTTTAGATAAAATCATCAACCCAATAAATAAATAAATGTGAATGTTAGAGTTTATAATTTTACAGATATTATAAAATTGTTTACTTTTAGTGAAAGACATTTGATTTTGTTCATCCATATATTTTTATAGTTTAAATTCTGTAATTTGGCATAAATGTAGCAGAATTCACTCCACTGCAAAAAGCATGACGGCAAGGCATTAATTCTAGTGAACAATGTGACTTCTATATTCAAAAGGAAACTATGTCACAATAAACGAGCTGTTTGTAATTACTGGCGCTCAATCATTTTGGGAAAATGTCACTTTTCCGTGCTATTCTCATCACAAAAAAAAAAAAGTGTTATTAACCATGGAGATTATATGAAACTTGCTCAAATTAATCAGTTTTCAATCAAATTAATCTGGTCTGTGCCTTTTCCTGGTGGTAATGGAAAAAGTACTCAGGCAGGTATTGGTGGAAATACATCTTTTACATTCTTTATTTATTTATTTATCTATTTATTTATTTTGAATAGAAAGCCAGTTTGATGGGCAGTGGTAGATGGGGGATTAGACTGCTGATGGGAAGGTTGTACGTTCTGATCAGCACCAATAAGCTGCCCCGTTAGGCGCTTGAATAAGTCCCTTAACCCTAAACTGCTCAGTTGATGTAAAGTATATTGATGTAAAATATAATGTCCTTTCATACCTAAGTTTAGACCAAAGTTTTCTTGATCACATCCTGCCATTACAAGTCGTTCTGTAACTACAGGAAGTGAAATAATCCATAATAAGTGTCATGTATAATAAACGTCAGTTCACTAAAATTTGCAAAAAAAAAAAAAAAAGATCTACAAATCTCAAACAGTTTAGTTCGTGTTTAACAATAATTTGCCATTGGTGACGTGAGCCTGACTTTTCCCTTAATCAAACAACACTTGCTGCCCTGCTTTCACGAGGAACCCTACAGCCTGTTGGAAAGCTGGCCCTGAACCCACAGCACCCTGAGCCATGCCAGGCGTCTCTCATCCAAGCTCTGCATTCGCCATCATTGCATCTTCATTAAGATGCGAGAGCTATAGCAGCCGCATGAAGGCTCCTTCACTGGCCTCTCCTCCTCCTGGCTAACTCCACCACCGTTTGGATCTGAGCTGCCGCTGTTGGCGTGTCACGCTCCATTCCAATAAGGAAGGAGTTTCTCATGGTACAAAATTTAAAACTTCCAGCAGACAGCTGGCTGGGCTGGGCTGGGCTGTGCTGTCTGTGTGTGTCTATATATACAAATATATTCTTGGGCAAAATAAGGGCAAGGGCATCCTCACTCATAACCTGCCAGAGCCCTGGGGTTAGAGAATACGGCTGATCCTGTAGCTAAGCCTGTGGCCTCCAGCAGGAATGATTATTTCATGGGGAGGATGCTGCAATTGAGAGGGCTGTGTCCTGTGACCTGCTTGGCCTAGATGAAAGGACCTATCGGCACGAGCAAGGTGAAGACGTGCTGCCTGCCTGCATAGCTAAGCAGGACAGAGAGGGGGAAAAGTACCCAACACAACATGGAGGTTATGATCAAACCCACATGTAGTGCTGACAGTACATTTCAGGGGGAGTGGGGGATGGGGGTGGTCGTACAAACACACGTCTGGTACAACCAACAAAACACTACGACTGGGTTTAGAGCAGCAGCTTGAACTGGACTCCTTAGCATAGCCGATCTGAATGCAAAATAGAAAAACACACAAACTGATCCCCCCCCAATAAAACTTACACCACATTTGTATGTGGTTTCAAATCTAATTAAAATTTCCTATAAAGATTTCTCAAACTAGTCGAATGTGATTTAATGTGTTTTTCCATCATTCGCTTAACAATCTTTCTTCATGTTAGCAATTTGCACAAAGCACAACTGCACAACTTCATGGATGAGAGCCAGCATCAAAGCAGGTGGGGGAGGGGGGAAACCCTGTAGGCCTGAAGCGATGAAGTGATGGTATAGCTCCTTCTTTTGTTGAAAAATTCATCCCCCCCCAGTATCTACACTGAACAACATTGAGAAAACGGCCAGTGAGAATCTCCACAGTGCTAGCTAGCAAAGCAGCTCCTACCGCAATAGCTAAGTATCTCCTGCTGGTAAACACACTGCCAGTAACCTTCGGTCAACATATGCATCCTCACTGCTGTAAAATTAACTAACTTGGATATGTGAGAAAATTCAACTACAGTAAAATAAGACCAATCACAGTGCGAGTCATCCACCCCCTCCAAACACAGCCACAAAACGTGTAGCCTCAAAAGGTCGCGGTATGATTTTAAAGCCCCATGTGAACGCTCTAAAATAAGCTTCAGTCAACAGAGCATTTCTACAGCAATGTCCTGCAGCAGACTGACAAGCAGTGCAAAGTCGAGCTCAGTATGCGTGTATATGCACGTGTCATGGGTACTCAAGTAGCTGTCTGCTTCCCAGACACATCACACTTCTAATTTTCTCCAAACATCCTCCTCTGACCTCTTTTCACTTGCTTCTATTGGGCCAATCTCCGCCGGCATGGGAAAAAAAAAAAAGAAAAAAAAAGAAAAAAGAAAAAAAAAAAACACATTCTCACCGGGACCAAACAATCCCAATCTAATTTACTTTTTGAGGCCAGAATATGTACATGTGTTAATGGGAGAGTGGAATCAAATTAACTATAATTAGTCGGAGCAGAGGAGAGCGGCGAGCGGTGTCGGGGCGTGTGGGAAAGACTGAGCTTGTTTTATCCTTTTCTCCCCCCATCTCATCCTTTAACCGTCATCTAGCCATCCTGCAGCGTGTTTACATGTTGCATGTGATTTTACATGGTCACAATTCAACAACTTAATGATATGGAAATAATCAGACACACAAAATATACCCGTCCTTACAAAACTATATGAAGTTTAAGGAAAATATTGCTAAAAATTACTTCCAATAACATGCATTGGCCGGTTGAGTGAAAAATCAACACAATGCTAAAGTCGCAATTTATTAGAGGACGCTTTGGAATCTGAACAAAACCTGCATGATGGGATTCCTAGCTAGCAAACAAAATCAATCAGTGTGCGGTAAATTGCTGAGAAACTGAAAGGTGCCAGCTCACTCATCACACAACTCAATTCGTTGGTTTTGTTTGAAAGCACATGACCACTACCTGCTAGCTCCCTGTGCAGCAAAACATCTCTGTGCAGCAAATCCACAGCAAGTGATTACTTCAAAAACCCATCTGGAACGTTTTCTTCATCTAGGTGTCGTATGTAGAAGCTCTGAACAAAATATGCCTCATCTTTGCCTTCCTTTGTGGCCGCCCATGAGATGACCGCCCTCTGAGGCCGGTTGGTTCCGGTCCATTTCATACAGAATGACCATACAAAAACGCAACAGATCAGTTGAAAGAATTTAAAATATACACAAAATATGTTCAGTTTCACGTTACACTATAAGATCTGGAGCCTAGGATGTTGCCAGGTTGTTTCTGGAATATCGTTACCATATAAAATGGCAACTTGCTACTTGGCGCAGGGGATTCTGGGAAGGGTGACTCGTCCTCTTTAAGATACGGAAATCTACTTATGCCTGTGAGACAAACACAACCTGGTTAAGAAGATACACCAGGAGGACATGAAATCATTTCCAGTTTTCATATACATACTTTGTTTTTTTGAAATGTAGATTAAAAACAGAAGGAAATGCTCCTATGCCATTTTTCACATTAACGTCCGCATTAAAAATCTCAAACAATTTCTGATTCCAGATACAGTACTCGTTAAAACCAGCATGTTCAGGAGGATGTGAAAGTGAAAAGGACTGAAGATGCACCGTGTGAGGTGGTACTCTAATAAAGTAAGTCCACATTTAGACGCCCTCATCTCATTTATTACCTTATGTAACGTGCAGTAAGTCCACACGGCTCCATTTACCTGTAATGTACTTAACTGCACTGAGAAATGTGCATTCAGTGGCATCCTTCACTAAAGCAGACTTGACACAGCCAGCCGCCCCCCCGCCCCCCCGACTCTCTGTGCTACATGAAAAGACGCCTCCATCTTCCAATATCAATAAGCGCTGCCACGATTCTCCTAGGAGTTCCAGCGAGAACGTGCACACTGAAATACTGAGTCACAGTAATATCAAATGATATTCTAATATGCCTATGTACAGAGAATAGCTCACATATACAATGCTCATAGAAGAGGAAAGAGATTGGGCAGTTAGCATATGAAAGTGTACACTTGGGGATACGAGCGAGTGCTTCAGAAATTCAACACAGTCTTAGAAGGGCTTTGGATCCAAAGAGCACGTGCGTGCGTGTGTGTATGTGCTAGTTTTACACATGAGCAAGTGACGTGCACGAGGGCAAAGCAATATGACGATATGAGATTAACACAGAGATAAATGATGGCACCTCTACAACATGTATAACCTCACCAGCCACTTTATTAGGAACACCTTTACTGCATATACCGATTCATGCAACTGTCCAACCAATCCAATCACGGAGCAGGAGCACGATGTATAAAATCATCACTTAAAGGTCACTTCAAACATCACAATGGGGGGAAAGAATGTGAATTTGTTGACTTGGACTGTGGCATGGCTGTTTGTGCCAGACAGGCTGGTTTGTGTAAATGTCTAGTCTCCTGGGATTATCATGCTCAACAACCACTGAGTTTACACAGAATGCTGTGAAGAGAGGGGGGTGGGGGGTGGGGGGACATCCAGTGAGCAGCAGTTCTGCAGATGGAAACGACTTGTTGATTAGAGAGGTCAGAGACGAAAAGCCAGACTGGTTTGAGCGGACAGGAAGGTTATGATCACTCAAACAAGCACTCTTTACCTCCATGGTGAGCAGAAAAGCATGACAAGTCTGAGGTGCTACAACAGCAGAATGACAATGAACCTGAAGCTACACTGGACAGGAAGACTGGAAACCAACAAGTAATACTAAGTGGAGCTTTCAGTCAAGCTTTTTACCAAACGTCTTTCTATTCAATTTAACATGAACTATCTGTCGAAATTTTCCCAAAATCAGAGAGCTAATATTTATAGATGACAAAAACAGCCACCTATCATCATTTTATAAGGAGTGATTGATTTTTTCAGGGTTGTCACATTCCAAAAAGATCAGAAAAATCTACAGTGCTGCTGTGAGTCAAAGTAGGGTCCTCTTATTTCATTATTAATCCTGCATGACTTTCCAAGAAGGTTTTCTTTTAAAAATAATGAACATCATTCACTGACACACACACACAAAAAAAAAAACCCCCACAATGAACATACAAGTTTAACATATACACGTACATTTTTTTCCCCTCTTCTGAATTCCAGGCTAGGTCATAAACATGATAGAAATATGATTTTATTTTGTTGCACAGTCTGGCAGTGTTTATGACAGGCAAACAAAAAACCATAGTGTGCCTCTTCTTTGTATCTGTTTAGAACATTAAACACAATATTGTATTGCCATTTGGTTACATCACTAATGCGTTTTTCTGTGTGTGTGTGTGTGTGTGTGTGTGTGTGTGTGTGCATGCATACCTGCAATGCACAGCAGCATCTTGGTGATGAGTGCATGTAAGTGTGCATATGTGTACCTGCATGGCACAGCAATATGTTTGTTCTCTGTTTGTATCTATGTGGGTGGGTGTGTGTGTGTGTGCGCGCGCGTACTCACCAGCATGGCGCAGCAACATCTTGGCAATGCGCGTGTGCTGGTTAAGCAGGGCGTCGTGCAGTGGACTGACTCCTTCTACCTGGCTGTCCAGCTGTAGGCCGGGGCAGTGCTGCAGTAGAGCCCTCACACACTTCCTGCTGCCATGGTTACACGCTTCATGTAGGGGAGTCCAGCCTGCATGGTCTACACAGGTGATAAACAGCATCTCCACTTAGAGCTGGATGAGAAAACTACTTTCTTTCTTTTGCCCCCCAATCACCAGCAACACTTATACAAGTCCATTATAACAGTTAATTCTGGTAACTGGTCGTGAGGCATAACTAACTCATTAAATCTCTCTCATCACCCTTAACTTAACTGATCTGTATTCAAACACTATAAAAAGAAAACTGATTCATATCAGTGTACACCCTACAGAAACTGCAGACCTCTGATTGATCTATTGAGAGACAGTTCTATGGGCAATAAACGCCAAGACCAGGCGATGCTTTTCCAGTCTTCCAATTGTACGCTCAAGATCGCTGCTACTGACTTACAGGAGTATTACCCAATATAGTCTTCTGCTGTTGTAGCCCATCTGCCTTTTTTAGCATTTTGAGATGCTTTTCTGCTCCCCATGGCTGTAAAGAGTGGTTATTTAAACAACCGTAGCCTTCTTATCAGCTTGAACCCTTTCTCCTCCGACATCTCTCACAAACATGGCATTTCTGCCTGTAAAACTGCCACTCACAGGATGTCTTTGGTTTTAGCACTTGACCTGAATCTACATGATTTTTAAATGCTACATGACTGGCTGACTGGGTAACTGCATGAATGTGCAGGCGTTCAGGCATTCGTAATGAAAATGTCTGTTAAGTGTGTATCTAACTATACACATTTCGATTAATAGCCATAAAGTTTAGGTTCTGCACAGGCCTTGCTGAAATTATTATATAAAAAGCACAGCAAAAAAACAATACTGGAATTAATCACCAAAACCTTCAAGATATTGTCTTCTCCAAAACGTACAGTATATGCATCGAATTTGTTCGTACTGAGAAAAAACAAAATAGAATAATAATAACAATGATAACATTTCGACAACGTTAAAGAACAAGATGTCAGATGATGTCAGAGGACACGTACGTGTAGAGGCTGTGCAGTGTTTATCCTCATTCATTCTACACTTGAGGTAACACCTGTGACGTACGCCTCTCTCTCCAGTAACGCTCGTTCTGTAAAAAGGGCTGTGTAGGATGGGAAGGGGCTGAGGGAGGAGAGACAGAGGGACCTACCTTTAACGTTGGCATCCACTCCAGGCAGGCTGAGGATCTGCAGCACGGTCTCCACCTGGTTCCTCTTGCAGGCTCGATGGAGGAGCGTCTCCCCTACATTAAAGACGGAGGAAAGACAGAAAGAAAGAGAGAGACAGACAGACAGAGAGAGAGTGAGAGTGAGCGAGAAAGATTCATTTGTTCTGATTTAAGGTGTGCCCTCCTCATGCAGCTCCACTGGAACCGAAAAGAGAGTCTAAATTTGCTCCATTTCTACACGCATACACAAAACATTACAGCTGAACTAAACGTGACCTCAATTTTCTAGATGAGAAGCTCTCTGATGAGGTGAACTCATCCTTTTCCTCTTTCCACTCCCCCTCACTGTTAGCTCATGCGCACTACAGGCTCGAGCTCACACCCCAAAGTTGGAGTTTGAGTGTGGGAAAAGAGGCTTCCTTCCCATCCGTATTGTTCAGTTGCTGCAGGTTATGGTACGCAGCTCATACACAAAGCCTGAAACGGGACCTTTCACACATGCTGGGTTGAGGAGCTCCACCGGGACACATGGGACATGCAGCATGCTGTATAGTACATCTACATCATCATCATCATCATCAACCTCCAGAGGCTTTTTATTTACATTTTCTTTTTGGCTTTTCTCCCCTCCCATCATCTCATCCTTTTCTGATACAATATGAATGAAGAATATATTAGAGAGGCTGTGCTGTGCCCCTTTTTCATGTATGGCTGAACTTCACAAGAAAGTTAAAGGCCAAGCATGAGTGCCTCTGTGGCTGCCAGCATATTATGCCAGTGCAAAGCTGCTAATAAATGCTTTACTAGCTCTCACCAGGGCGCCTGCCTCTCTGCAGCCTTGGCCGGCTCGATAAAACCCAGCAAAGGGCGGAAAGGAAGAAAAGCAGACACTGCAGACATTGCCCTTTCTTCTGGATGGAGATATAAAATAAATAAATAAATAAATAAAAAGGAAAAGAGATGCCGCAACCCCTTTAACATCAAGACGTCTTTGCGTTTCAAGAGGTGTCTTTCAAGATGGATCAAACACAAAGTAAGCTTTTATGGGAATGACCAAATACGCCTATTGTCGGGGTAGCATCTATGTTGAGTGTGTGTATGTGTGTGTCTGTGTGTGAGTGGACTGGTGGGGGGGGTCTGCTTGATGTGCACCGAACACCAGCTGTTAAATAAAGTGGCAGTGCCAACACAGAGCAGCCGACAGTGATGCCTTTCGCAAAATCAGACCTCAGGAAACAAGAGTCACGAATCCTGATGGCGTTCGCATCGCCACCAACGATGGCTCGTACTCGGACGCTCCCAAACTTGAACACAACCTTCGGGCTAGTGCATTTGATCCACTGGAGACACGGATTTGAATTTCAAAAGGACAAAATAGGTGCAGTTGATCTCGTCACAGGACTGTCTCTTGAAAATGACGATTCTAGTAGAAAAAGTGCAGCCAAAAGCCAAGCAGCCAAACGTGTGAAAAAGAAAAAAAAAAAAACCCAAGCTAATTAGCAGTAGATTCTAAAGAAATGAAACAAACAGAAGGCAATAAAACTATGACTTAATGAGTAGTTTGGCATCTCGGCTGGTCTGGGCTTGCGCCGGTCCTCTTTCTCCACCTAATAGGCTCTAAAACGCAGTGATTAAACGTTCCTTAACTCCCAATGTGTACACATCCTCACAAATGCCAGGCCCAATCTTCGCCCAGTTAAATCATTTTAATGGCTCCAATTTGGACACAACGCCTCCATTATAAGGATAATTGCATACTCAGCATTTACAAGCATGGAAAGGATAAATCTGTCCTGTCCTTTTCTATAAATTCCCCAACCAGCCGACATTTTGCTCTTAAGTAGAGATGTCAAATGTGCGTGGGGTGCCTTTCTTTTTTTTTTTGGTGTTTTTCCTGGAGTGCTATTTGCTTGAATGAGGTGTGACGTTGGACATGATAGACGTAGGTAATGATTTAAAAGTAGCCATTTGTCAGCGTAGGGTTATGGTGAGCTCTTGTGCAATTAGAGCATATTTTCAACGCAGTCGCATGTCGATTCAAGCAAAGTTGTAAAATTATTAGCGAATCTGGGTCTTGGAAAACCAAGGGAGAAGTTTAGGTTCAGGATTATGCCCGGGGCAAATACTGTTACGCCAAAAGTAGTTATTTTAAAATGGTTAAATTGTGTTTTATTTGGAAACGTCTTGTAAGTCTTTGCAATGAAAAACACTTCACTGCAAAGAATAGCTTGCCAAATGCACTCCAAAATGTCCAACGAGAAGTAAATCTGACATATTTATCGACATTCTGCTTATTTGGGCTACAAAAATAGCATATTACATCGATCGTACTCGTAAAAGACTGACCAGAGTTAATTTGGAAAAAATTCTTTGGATTAGATGGACACCATGATTTATCAAAACACGCACGTAAATCTTATCGGGATTGGTCCGAGGGCTCGTTTGTACTGTATATTGCTTTCTTCTTCACTCCATGTTGCAAATGTCAAAAATTACGCTAACAATGTGTTGCACATCTAGACTTCCAAGTAAATCCTGCACACTTGGAGCCTAAGCCAGATAAGTGCAGAGTGCATTCAGTGGGCAGACAGCTCAGGATGAAGTTAACAAGGCACCACGGACCTGCACACACCGCGAGAATCGCAGCACTGCCAGAAATACAGCACATGGCTGAGAGCCTGCGGATGCATCATCAAAAATTGATGTCCTGCACATCAGCATAGGGAACACGTAGTTTAAAAAAAAAAAAAAAAAAACCAGTGCAAGGCAACGAGCAGCACAGTCTGCAGGGCTGTCTCTCTCTCTCTCTTTCTCTGTCTGTCTCTCGCTCTCTCTCCCTCATTCTCTCACGCTCCACACCGTGCCCTCCCCCTGCTCCCTGTTCTGGCATGAGGCTATTTCTGATCAGGTAGAGAGATGATGAGCACTGACACCTCGGCAGGTTCACTCAGAGTGCCAGCTTCGTAATTACCAAAACTTCCAGCCACGAGCAGGCACTCTCTCTCACCCTCTACTCTACCTCTCTCCATCTCGCTCTCGCTCCCACTTCACAGCAGAATCCTAATTGCAGTGTTTAATATTCCTAAACCGGAGATCTGACAAGTGTTGTTTGTCTGTGTGTGTGTGCGTGTATTGCTTTGTACTTTTTTCTCCCCCCCGTGTCTCTCTCTCTCTCTTTCTCTCTCTCCTCCCGAAGCCAAAAGCACTGAAGGCGCGTACGCTCTGCGTGGAATGTAAATGTCAGTGCCGCAGGTTACGGCGCCGGGCGTCGTAGGGTGCTTTTGACTCACACACCGATGTACGCTCTATTAAAACAAAAAAATGGATGTGCACGCAGAGGCGGTACATAAATAATGACTGTCTGAGAGGTGTTCACTTCAAGGTCTGGATCAAGCAGTCAAATGCAAAAGGTAGTACATGACAAAGCCCAGAGGTGATCAGGGTAATGATTCATAAACTTCAAGAATAAAATGAGAAATCCAGGGTGTCTGCGGGTAGTTTCAAGTTAAATGTCATACTTTTAAAAGACGAGTTCAATGCCGCTCGTGTTCAGTGCATTTTCTGACGCAATTTCATGGTTAATTCAGTTACACTGAATCTAAAACGGTTACCACTTACTTACAAAATTAGAGGACAATTTGTAGAGGTCACCCCATCGAAACATGCTAATTAAAATGTATTTTTGTAAAGTGAACTGAAATAACAATAACGTTATTATTATTATTATTATTATTATTATTATTATTATTATTCAGTGTGTGCATTACAGGAGGTCAAATCCAAACCTTGGAAATGATAAAGTTCTAACAATTCAATGAATGAAGGATAAAACAAAAACAAAAAAGCCGACAAAAAACCCCAATCCCAAGCACAAACCACATGACAATATGTTCTGCTCTAAGGAACCCAACGTAGACCAACCTTTGGGGCGTAGTCCTACAAGATTTGTGTTGTACAAAAACCTTCGAGGAACAGTCCCACCAAAACGGAAAGCTCATCAGATGGAGGTGAACGGGAACCTCAGTTTCACCAGATGCACCTCCAATAGGCACGTACACATCACTGAGCTAGCTAGCCGTCGACAGGCTATCAGTGAGCGCGGCTCATTTTAGATCTAGCTCCATTCGCTGATTTATTTGGCCATATATCTGTAAATGGCATATATCCATTTGGCACGAAATATCTGTAACTTTGTATTAATATCTTATTTATAAAACTCTTGTATGTAAGGGATGATGTACAGCGAGCCGGTCATTACTGTGAAATAAACTCCATCAGGGTGATGCAGGACCCCAATGGGAATTTAATCACTTGAAAGGGATTTATTTCACAATAATGATGGCTTGCTGTACACTTATTACACGGCTACTTTCTAAAGAAATCAATTATTTGACACTAAAGATTTAAAAATGATGATTAATATTAATATAAAATAATTTTATTGCTTCCACTAAAAATAGTCCCATAGATTTTACGGTTTGAAATGCATCCATAGCCCAATAAACTCTTTAGCCTTTTTAAGATTCGTCTACTTGGTGTTAAAATTCATATTAAAATGAAACATTAAAATTAATATTAGAAAAATGGTGGTTTCTATGGAGTTTGAGTTTTTTCTTTTTTTGGCCAAACAGTCATGAAAAAGCTGATGTTTATTATTATTATTATTATTATTATTATTGTTCTTGTTATTATAAGATTATTAAAAGCAACAACATTTACTGGACTTCTTTCTGTGTATTGATAATTGGATGTGGTCCTCCAGAGTCTGTGATCAGAACTGTGTTCATAATGAGTCGGCTATTTATTTAGAAATACAGTACCGTGCAAAAGTCTTACGCACCCTATTTTTTTTAGTACAAATTTTATTATAGGTATTTATTTTTGCATTACTGAGTCAGGACGAAAAACAAATTTTGATGTCCAGACATGACATAAAAAAAATAAAATAAATAAATTTCTTTGTATACAAAAAGTTTTGTACACCAGTAAAGAACGCAACATATGACATAAGAGAGCACTTTTCAGAGAAAACACAAGATGAGGACTCCTGGGTTTTGCAT
>JAQMCW010000014.1:4912008-4924487 GCA_030068335.1 Chrysichthys cranchii | reverse complement strand
TGTAGGGCGTTTAGCTGGGTGTTTAGCAGGGCGTATGTAGGGCGTTTAGCTGGGTGTTTAGCAGGGCGTATGTAGGGCGTTTAGCTGGGTGTTTAGCAGGGCGTATGTAGGGTGTTTAGCAGGGCGTATGTAGGGTGTTTAGCTGGGTGTTTAGCAGGGTGTGGGTAGGGTGTTTGGTCAGGGTCAAGGGTGGTTTAGGTGGAGTCAGAATATTTCTGCTCTCTTTCATATTTTTAAAGAGTGGAATTTCAAGCTCTGCAGTGGTTGTTGGGTGAGCGGTGGTGACTTGTTTGGTAGAGTTTCACAGAAATGGTTGCTGTGTCAATTGTTGAGGTTGAGTAATGGGCCTCATATTTTGCTTCTGTGTAGATGTATTGGTGTGACTGTTGAATTGTATCATACTGTTAAGTGTTTGATGTTGTGTCCAGATATGAAGTTATTAGTTGGTTTCTTGTTTGTGCTTTTCTGGAAGACTGCGATGTTTGTTTTGTTATGGTTTACTGGTTTCCCATTTCTGGCAGTACATCTTGAGGATGAACAGGTTCTGCTGTAAGGAGCCAGCAGGACTAAATCATCGGCATAGAGCACATTACCTGACAGGTGAGACCTGGGGCTGTAGATTTCTCCAGCGTTGTAGTTAACTCATTGATAAATATATTTTAAAAAATTTGGCAGTGTCCCTGTCTTACTCCACTTTCATTTTTTAAAAAATGTGGTTCTTCTCTGTCAATTCTGCCCACTCATTTACCTGGCACATTGATTTAATGATACCCCCCTCATCTTTCCGTAGTCTGTTTAATTATTAACTGATTAGCATTAACTCTGTAGTTGTCGTTCTCTCATTTTTGAAATCTCTCACCTGATTCATCGCCAATTAGAGTTAGACTTCCACTAGCTATGTTTACATCCCTCGTTTAGCCCACAGAACTGATGAATGAATTATTCACGTGCTCTGCACTCTTCTAGCACCATGGTCTGTGACAAGCACTTTCCTTAGTAGCTCATGGCCTCACATGCCATCCTCCTGGCGCTTATATCAGTGCTTTCTTTATGTGTTATCTTAGAGCCGTGCCCTTTTATTGACCCCTGGCACGGCGCTGGCTTGTCTTCCCTTCACTGAGTGTAAATGACACGACTGGCTGCTTTCAGCACAGTGGCCACCTCTTCTCCATCACCATGTTGTAATAACCCCCATTACGCCTCCAGTGCCTGGGCCATCCTTTCCCACACAGGCTACTTAGAGTTAGCAATGAGAGTGCAAGTTTAATAAGCCATTAATGGATGGGCCAATAAATAGCAAGGCTATGGCCGTGTGAGAACAAGACAAGCCAGCATGACAGCAGGCTATTAAACATGAAGGTGAAATGCCAGGCCTAAGTGTGAGTTAGTGTCGACAAAGCAGGTGACCTGAGCTCAAGGGTAGAGCTGGTGGAATTCGAGCCAAACACATACACTGTAAAGATACAGGCACTAAAGGATTCGGGTCTTGTGCTGTCTGTGCCAAAAGCACAGAGAGAGAGAGACCAAAGATTGATAAAGAAGCATGTTATTATCCATTATAGTTCGACTAATCAGCATTTTAAAGCCATTTCTGCGTAAACATTGTGTCCAGTGTGGCTGGTCTGCATGTCAGATTTGGTCCAGCGGCCATATTTTTTCCTCCAGACTCATTTCTACTGTTGATGAATCTATAGTTACAAAATACAACACTTTGTTTAGTTAAGCAGCATTAACACTGTAATTCGCCCGGTGTGCAGGTCCTGTATATGACCTCATATTATTACAACTAACCTCATTTAAGCTAAAAGAATGGCAAAGTAATTATGTGCATTATTACAGACTCTAGAAAATAAGTGACCGTTTGAATCCCTGTGGGGAGCCACTATATGTAGCCACCGTCTGTGTCCTCTCCTGATAAGGTCTTTGGTGATGTAGCATAATGTGTTCGTGTCCAAGACAGAAGTGGAGAAAGACTTTGGCCAACATAGATGCTTTTTTTTTTTTTTAAACGTTATTTGAGTCTAGCTGGTATCTTTATTGCAGCAAGAGATTTTCCTTATGCTGCACAGTGCTGTACTGCACTTTCCTGATTCTGGAACTATTGTCTATCCTGCTCTCGGCTTATTTATATGCTTAATAAAAATAGTTCCTACTAACAGTTGGCCTACATCCTGGGTTTGCGGGTACTGGAGCAGCGAGGCAATTGGGAGCACTGAAGAATGTAATCATCGAACTGAGGTGTGTACATGTAAACAAGTTGAATATATTTTGTTTTGTAGAAGTCAAGAGTGAAGAGACAGGGAAGTAAAAAAAAAAAAAAATCATGATAACCTTTGGATCAACAGTCATATAACCCTGGACAACCATGAATAAAAAACTGATATCCTTGATACATAATGCCATGATACATAATGTCTTGGTCATTCAGGCTAGTGATTTATCCACCCTCTAATATGTAAAACCCCAAGCCAACCCCAGGGCAAAATCAAGTCTAATGGGGCCTTGGATTCTGCAGGAAAACTGCACGCTTGGTAACCTGGGTAGAAGACCACCATTGGGTAGTTGCAGAAGGCTCTTAACCCTCATCTGCTCAGCTCTGTCAACTGTTAACTGTATTCTGACTCAACTGTAAATTGCTTTGGATAAAGCATCAGTCGAATAATAAATATTAATACAAATATTCAACCATAGAAGTGCAGTTATCGGAGCCGAGATGTTAAATGGTGTCCAGCCCATTCACAGTTAGTGTTACTATTTATGACTGCTTTCCGTGTATTACCCAGACAACGATGCTACACAGAATGCTTTATTAAGTGCTACGTAGAGACGCCGAACATTGTTTAGATGAAATGCGCGATTAGATGGGAACTGCATTCACACACTGTAGCTCATTGCCTTTACGTCTTTTTGAATTCACTTGGGGGCGTGTAGACCGCGAAGCAGCTGGATAAACCTTCACATATTCAATGTATAATGCAATACGTGTGTCAATGTGTATGATAATGGAACAGACAGAGCTCCGCTGTTGTTATTGTCGAGGTTCATTTTGCAGCTCGTGGTACTGGTGGGCTAGAGAAGCTCTCCATGCATTCATGCAGCCTTTTTCCATACACTGCTCCACGGCTTCTCCCGGTCCCTTTGGAACCCATTAATAAAGCACTGGAGAGCTGAGATGATTACACACACACACACACACACATACACGTATACAAAGACACGTATGAAAACAAACAAGGTGCCCACTAGACAGCTGCTGGGTTCAACTTTTGCATCAGAATAATCATCTACCCAGACTGATGTGCGAGAGAGAGAGAGAGAGAAAGAGAGAGGGACAAAAACACAAATAAAGATATTTATAGTCTCCTTATCTTTCATCCCCGCATGCCTGATTAAACCAAAGTGAACAAGGGAATAAGTATGTTGTCATATTGTCAGATTTGTTATAACAATGTGACAAAATGACATTAGAATCCAGAGGCAATCATGTTTCAGTTATTGGGTCTGCTTCCCCCAGCCTTCTCTCAATCCTCACCACACTCCATCATCCTCAAGTTTTTCACAACTTCTATTAATGCCTCCCTTATCCACTTTAACTTCTGTTAATGCCCGCTTTATCCCCAACGCCTTTTCTGTTAGCACAGCTCATTTAAGCACACGTACAAAAAAAAAGCGAGTTTGTCAGAGCTTCGGAGAATGCAGCCTGGCCGTCCTCGCCAGTCCCATTCTTCTGGCCTAATGCGGAACATCCCCCGAGTCATGGCATGGGCAGCCTCGGGAATGCAAAAGCAATATTAGAGACAGGGGTCATGTACGGGTGAGCTGAGAAAAGTTTATGCCATTTGAGCAAGCTTTTAGAATGGGAACTTTTCAAGGGATTTGGTGGAGTTGTAAGTACGAGTGAGTGGGGGGGTCAGGCGTGGGTAAGTCTCGAAGCTAGTAATCAGAAGATTGTGAGTTCAAATACCAGGACTGCCAATGTCACTGCTGAGTTTTTAAGCAGGGCCTTTAGCCTCTGTTTCTTGGATTGTACCATTTTATTTAACTGTATATTGCTTTGGATAAAAGGATATATTTTTTTTTAAGTTTAAGTTAAACTTATCTTGGATGGTCGGCCCGTTGGTGTTTGGGTCAAGTAAGACCTGATTCATAGGAGCTCACTTAGTGATTCCAGAATTTAAGGTCCTTGCTTTCAAACCTGGCATGGTCTGATACACCAGTGATGAAAACATGGCATGCCTGGAAGCCTTTAGCTGCAAAATCAATTGTTACTGATTCAATTGCTGAAACCAAGAATACTAGTTGAAACTTGGACTTTGATATCCTCCCTGGCGTCTAATGTCATGTGTGACCTGAACACATCCAGTGCATCTTACTATAGATTCTGTGTATCTCTGGATTTGTACTGGAGAGTTGAACACCATTCTTGCAAAACATAGTTTTTCAATTAATGTTTGGGTGATGGTGGTGTAGGGTGATATCTAACCAAGTGATTCTTTGTGATTTGGCTGCTGTTAAATAATTTGTTGAAAATCAGTAAGTCAGTCAATAATACTTTTTGGTCGGATGGTTGGTTGGTTGGTTAGTCGGTTGATTTGTTTGGATGGATGGGTTGTGGGTGGGTTGGGTGGTTGGAGGGTTTGTTGGTTGGCTGTTGGGTTTGTTGCTTTGATTGATAAGATAAGATAAGATATCTTGATTAGCTGGATTGTGGATTTATTCATCGTTGAGTTACTTGCTGGGTTAGTTGGCTGGCTGAGTGGTATTTTTGACATCATATATTTGAAATTATATTGGCATTATTTTTGTAGTTCCATAGACATAATTGATATGTATAGGAAGAATTTGACATACTTTTTTAGGAACCGTTTCAATGTTTACTGGCTAATATTTCTTTGTAAATGTCTTTAAATTATGTCCAGAAAATATTTCAGGAACTGTTCTTGAGACCAATACTGTCTCAAAATTGTTAGGAGAAAATTGCATGAGTGTACTGACATTTTGCAGAAAAGCATGTGTCAACATTAACGTGCTTATGTGAAGGGTTCTTTGAATAGTACAACTATTAACTTTATAAAGGGATTCTGCTTGCACAGAGGAATCCTCTGTTGTGAGGTTTAAAGGGTTTTCCAAGAGAGAAAAACGGATGACTATTTAGGAGTGCTCTTTGGAAGTGTTCTTTAGTGACCTCAATGTTGTGTCCAACTGCAGCTCCTCAAGATGCTCCCCAAACGAGCAGGAATTTCACCCTGACATCCGAGCAGCTGAGAGGTCTGGTCCAGCTGGCCACCACAATGCTGCAGCTGGAGTGCCGAGTGGAGAACCTGGCAACCGAGCTGGGCTTCCTTAACTGTGCTGGAGAGTCATGCGGTGTGAAAGGTACAGTTTAGCGTGTCATAGTGTCCCCCAGAGGTACACAAACCATGCCAGTGTGAGTGTACTGTGAACATGTACTTCTGAAGATTTAATGATGGGATCAATGATTTGAAATAATATCTTATTGATTATAATAATATAACATAGATTTGACTTAATGACTGGATGAATTACTTAGTAGCTCCTGGGAATCTGTGCACCTATCCTGTGAGTTATTTTAATGAAGATGTTTAGCACCACAAAGCTGAACTTTCAGGTGATCTTTGAGAACTGCATTCATCCAAGATTGAAGTTTAATAGTGTCTGGCTGCAATCACTTATATGATGCTGTTTATGTCAGTGTGGCCTGCAATGTTTTATCCATACGCTGTTCAGAACGTCCTCTCTCTCTCTCTCTCTCTCTCTCTCTGCTCGTTTCTCTTGCTATGAAAATTAAAAGCTGCCGTTTTTTTTGCTCGCCATGAAAATGACTGGTGCATGTAGTAATTTCTATAAAGGTTACATTAAAAAACAAGACATGCAGAAAAGACCTCAATTTACAGAGAAGTAAACAGCCTTTAAAGGGCAGTTATCCAAATCATTAATTCAGGCAATCAAATGACTTAATTACCAGAAATTCATCAGATGAGCTTAAAGGTCAAAAAGTGACACCCCGGCTGCTTCCCTCCTCGTTCGGCCCAGCGAGCCCCTCATTCTCGTTAAGCTAAATTGCCTCACCCAGGGTTTCACATTCAAAGCGTCTGATTAGAAAAATGTGGTCCTGATGCATGGACTTTTAATTTGCTGCCTACGCGCACACACACACACACACACACACACACACACACACACACACACACACAAACTTATCCTCCTCTTCACCCAGCCCTGGATTACTGCCGATATGGCTGGAGCTATCTGGCGTTCAAATAAACTCCAACATTTCCTAATGTGGTCAGAACGCAAAGCTTAGTTAATTCAGTAATTGTAGCTTTTTGGGGTCTTTTTCCCTTCTGGTCACCGGTGTGTAGAAAAGGGGACAATTTGAGTTTGAAAGCATTTCCTTCACGGACTGATTTTCTAGTACATCATGAATGAATGTGGATTGTCCACTCATCGTTTAGTCTCTATGTGTGTATTATTGAATGTGTAAATATTCATCCCTTGTCTATACCACTTTGGTGCAAGGAAGCTGGAGCCAAGCTAAGCTGACTTCGTGTGAGAAGGGTGTTACACCCTGGGCAGCTAACACACAGACGGACAGCCATTCACACTCACATTCACACCTATGGACAATTTAGCATAGCCAGTTGACCTAGTCTTTGGACTGTGGGGAAAACTGGGAGCACTGCACCCGGAGGAATCCCACACAGGCACATGGAGACCATGCAAACTCCACCCAGAAAGGGCTCAGTCAGCCGGTAGGTTCGAACCCTGAATCTTCTTGCTTTGAGGCGACAGTGCTAATCACTGCACCACCCATGTTAAACTGTATCATCGTTAATTAGCTTGAGGTAACTTTGTGTTAATGGCAGCTGTTGATACACTGTAATGGATCTGTCTCTGCGGCTCTGTAGGGAACCTTAAGAAAGTCAGGGATGGTGTGAAGATGTCTGCAGCGGAGGTCAAAGTCACACCAGACCTGCTGCTGCAGAGTACAGAGGTACGTCACAGACTCCTGCTGTAAGCTGTAATGAATGACTGACTGTGCACTGCATAATAACGTATTTTTTTAAATAAATAAAAAAAACTGCATCAAGATAACACCTAAGAAAAACACATGAGGCAGAGGTGAAGAACAGCTCTGCTGTGCAAAGTTGGTCCAATTCCCAGAGATTGTGCCTTTCAAACAAATGAAAAATGTTGAAATAGATCACCTAGGTGAAACTAAAACGACTATTTTTCTTGAACAGAGGTGAAATAATATACTTAAATAATATGTTAAAAAAAAACAACAACTATTGCCTCTGTAGCTGACTGATACGACAAAAAAAAGATTACGTTTTCAATTTTTCCGTTCAGCATTCACATGATTTGAGTTGTAGTTCAGTGTGGAATATGGAGGAAACGACTGAGTGCAGTGTGGGAAGATTTGAATATAACTCACTTACACGGAAGTATGCGCCGGGTTTCTAATAATAAAGCACTCTAGTGTCAAAACTAAGAGGGGAAAAAAAGCACTGGGTGTGGGGGGGTGGGGGTGGGGGGTTCTCCAACGGTCTTTGGTTAGTTCTTAAAGGAGATCCCGTTCTGATAGGGACAGAGTTTTCTTTAAGCAACAAAACAAAGCAGCTTTCAGGTTTATAGATTTCCAAGAGTGCGGTCCCTTGGATATCTTTTCACAGAAGATATCCACAAGCAAGAGACAAAAAAAAGAAATGAAAATGAAGTAAAATTAAAAGGGAAACTGGGGCATGTCAAAAATATAACTCTGTAACCCTCTATAGTTTTGATTAAAAAGGTGTAACTATTCATAACACTCTGCTGTATAAAGAATGAATGCTCACCAGACAGCCATTAAGATATGGGTATTTATTATTATTATGTGTGTGGCCTTAACATAAGGCTGGTTTCTTACTCACTCACCTTCTGCTGCTTAATCCTGTTCAGGGTCGGGGGGGGAGCCAGTCCCAGCTTCGGGTGAGAGGCGGGGTTACACCCTGGGCAGGTCACCAATCCAGTGCAGGGCGACACACAGAGACAGACAACCTTTCACACTCACATTCACACCTACGGGCAATTTAGAGTCGCCAATTAGCCTAATCCCCTCTGTGCACGTCTTTGGACTGTGGGAGGAACTCAGGGCACCCGGAGGAAACCCATATGGACACTGGAAGAACATGCAAACTCCACACAGGAAGGCTCCCAGGTCGACCCCGGGGATGGAACCCAGAACCTTCATGCTGTGAGGCGACAGTGCTGACCACCACACCACCGTTCCACCCCGGTGTTGAGTCTTTTATTCTGATTGGTCAGATGAATTTACTATAGAAGCATGGCTCTGATGTTGGCCGCAAGGCAAATTTCACGTTTAAATTAATGCTCTGGTGACAACGTGTATGGTAGATGTTCCATGTAATTAATGTAAAATGTAAAAAATGTGTGCAAGTGTAGATATGGTGAAAAGAAATGTGTGTTTAGCATTTCTAGAAGGAGTCTCCAGTGCAGGTACTTTGTGACAGACAAACGTAATAGTACTTATGTTTCTTACGTAATGTTTCCAACAGCTAATATTCTAGGTAATATGACAACATGCATTTTTCTTATGAACTTAGTAATTCAGGAAGCTTGTGAGCTAGCAATGCTTTATAGCTGCTCTAGTGTAAGTGATCACAAGAATTAACTTCTGCGGAGGTTCCACAAGATTAAATGTACAAATAATAAATGGATAAAAGTACATGGCATTAAAAGAAAGTGTTAGCACTGACAAATTGCTGTGGTATAAGAACACACTTTTAGTGGAAAATAATCACCACGTCACCCCGTCGTTGTTTATGTTCCTATTTTGATTCATGATTGTATTCCGTATTTTCCATTTTTAAGAACAAACAAGGCACTGTAATACTGGCCTGATTAATTGTGGTGCCGTATCTGTGCGTGCAGGTGGTGTGTCTAGAATTCGATTGGAGGGCTGCGTTTCGGGTACTGGTTCCTCAGATAGTTCACGGTGTGAAGATGTTTCTGGAAGATGTCTGCAATAAGAGTCTGCAGCAGGAGGAGACGATGCGGAGCTCTACCTCGCGTCTCATCCCTCAAGCCTGTGTTTCTCTCAAACAGGAAGCTGAACTCTGTCCGGAGAGGGACATGCCCAAGATGATCGCTCAGGCAAGTTTCATCTATGAAAACCGGTTGCATGTGAATATATTAAAGCATGTCAGCGGTGGAATTATACGGTGAAATAGTAAAGTCCGAAATGCTTCATGACGTCTTTATCTGAACATCTTAGCTTTATTTAGCTCTCATTAGCTTTCAGTGACACTGGCTCTACGACAACATTGAGCTCCGTTCATGAATCCTCCATAATGACATCTGCTCCGTCTTAGGGGAGTGAAGTTCCCCAGTTCAGTCCGTGTCCAGCTGTTTCCTGTGTCGGCCCAGGATGTCTCGCCTCATTTTATCCCTCATTGCGATTTTGCCTGTTCAGAGAGCTGTGCGCTCACATCGGTGTGAGGAATTGATGGCCTGTCTCAACACCAGCTGTGGGCCTCTGAACTAGGCAGAGTACGTGTCGCTCGGGTCTCGCCATCGGCCTGCTGCGAACACGTGTGGGTTTAAAGTCATAAAAGAAACGCGTTACAGATGAAAATGGATCTTGAGAAAGAGTTTTTAAATGTGCACCATCGAGAGACTCAAATAGGCTGCAGAGAAAATACTTGTAAAGACAATACACTGAAATGCCTTCGTGGAGAAATAAAACGGTTGGCCTAAATGCAGCAACCACATCTGGACTTTGACATAAACAGTTATTCGTACGGCATGTTTCTGATCACGGCTGGACCCTCATGGAGTGCTGACTTTCTTCCTTGTTGCATGTTGCACATGTGTTTCTGTGTTGAATAGATAGTTTGCGAAGATGAGCTGCTCTGGGTGTAAATCTCGCCACAGAAGGAGGCCATATTTTACTTTTTCCAGTGTCATTGTGTCAGGGTTTCTGGAAAAGTCTGAAATTCAGAGGCACTGGAAAAGTAAAAATAAATAAATAAATAAATAAAAATTTTTGCTGTTCTGTTAGCGAGGTTACGTAGATTTGAAGGATGAAATCTCTGAGATTTCAAGGAGTTATTTTTAAACGTTTCCTTATTTTCGACACTAATGCAGCATCCCTGACGCATCTCACATTTCTACTTCACAAAACGCACACACACACACCCACACACACACACCTCCACAAATAAGCGAACCCAAATAACTCTCGAGACCCTCATTTTGTTCATATTTTTGTCTAAACACCGAAATCAGAATTCACTAACCAGTTTATCCTGGTCAGGATCATGGTGGATCTGGAGCTTATTCCAGGAACACCATGTGTGAGGTAGGAAAACACCTGGGTGGGACGCTAGTCAATCACAGGGGACCATGCACACTCACATTCACACCGTAGCCAGTTCACCTACTTACATGTTTTTGGGAGCTGAAAGGACGCCAGAGATCCTGGAAGAAACTTACGCGGGCACAGAAACCTGTCACCCAAGGCCAGGACCGAGACAGCAACATCACCCACTGTACATCCTCTCACAGCTCTCTCATCTCACATAACTCTGTTATCTAATCTTAAAAATGCATTGGAAAAACAGAGGGAGTTCTTTTACACACAAGTAAAGAATCCTCCTACTGTTTTACTAAGGGTTTGAAATAGTTTGGTTGTATCTGAGCACATAAATGGGACTAAATAATTACATAAACCTCACTGCTACCTTGGTGCGAGTCAAAACAACTCAATGTAATCAGTAAAACCGACCGAAACTCCATTTTAAAGTTCATTTATATCAAAAGACTGAACCAAAAATGAACCAAAAATGTGAAGGATGCTTCTCAAGCTGACGTTGGAGGCCCTGCGATCGACATTACAGCACTGATGCTTCTGCTCATGTCGATACAAGCATTTGAATAAAACAGCTTTGAAATGTTGGTCTTGACTTTAATTCGGGCACTTTGATGGAGCAGTTGGCGCTCGCTGAACCACATCACAAACAAGTGTCAGAATTTGTCCACACTCAAGACCTGTACAACACATTTCCGTGTAGGTCAGTGCTTCGAAATGAGCAGCGCTCGACTCAAAGGTTATGACGCGCATTTATTTGCATCCCCTACTGCTGTCCCGAGACTCGGAGAAGCCCAACCATTTCTGACACATATCGCAGTGGACCATAAGCAGGTGGCAGCACGCTACCACCACAGGACGGGCTTCAGCGCATAACCATTGCGAACGCATTAAGAGAATCAATATTTCACACTTTCATATTCATACATTCATGCCTCGGTTCAGATTCCTCGTACTGCCAGGGCTCCTGTCCTGCATAATGTTTGTGTGAACCATTTATCACTCTGAAATCATGCCCGAATTATTGAGCACGCCGTCTTGACTCTGGCTGCACATCGCCCTTAACCTTCCGCCTCGCAGTAAGGGCCCAAAATTCAGCACCATTCGAAAGTAGCCGTTAAAAAGTCTGCAACCGAGGATAGCTTTTAAATGTTTTATAGGCTTGCAGAGGAATAACCTTGCACTGGTTGTCCTGTCGGGATCCATATCTTTGATCTGTATTAGTTAAAGGTTCTCAGAGCCCGAGCAGTGGACTTGAGAAAGCCATAAATCTCACAGACACCTCCTGAGTCCTCATCACCTTCGGTTCGAGAGAGTACCGAGCGTGCGGCTGTATACTTTCGCCTACATCTCTTGCACTCCTCCTAAGCTCTTAACGACCAAAGCGAGCTGGTTATTGACTCGCCCGTCGAACCGGCTCATTGTTCAGAGGCCTCCCTCTCCTCTCCACTGGGGCTCCATGCTTGGCAGGGGCTCTTACGGTTCGGTGTACGTCTTCCTCCGACAGCATGGAGCGAGAGGCTGGGGTAGGTGAGTGCTGATATTTAGTGGAGAATCATGAAGTCACCCCTCACTCGCTTGTGCACTGTCTGATTGATAGTATTGGGATGTTTCCGTTTAAAGAGCGTGCCGTCGCTGCCTGTGTTCACGAGGCCTCGGGCTGTGGTGACTCCCAAAGAGTGTATATATGGTGTACGCACATGTTTTACTGCTTTCAAGATGCCTGGTGCTATAACTCACTTCTATAGGTGTATAAATTTGGCAGTGAACTCACTGGTATGGCCTGATCCGGTGTCATTCATGCTGATGTGCTGCTCTTTCAAAGTGAGTGTGTGTGGATGGAGGGAGGGACCAGAGGGGTGCTTGGGAAGGGTCTGGGGTGATGTCTTTATATTGGAAAGAGGACGAGGAGGAGGAAGCAGTCTGAAAATGTTGCATGCATGTTCCAATTTGGGGCTGCCTTCTTCCCCGATAACCCTTAGGAGTCTTTTCTTTCCATTGATGTGCCCCCTAAGGCACACACACACACACACACACACACACACACACACACACACACACACACACACACACACACACACACACA
>JAQMCW010000014.1:4867177-4880478 GCA_030068335.1 Chrysichthys cranchii | reverse complement strand
ACATTTTTTTCATAGAGTGTGTGTGTGTGTGTGTGTGTGTGTGTGTGTGTGTGTGTGTGTATATATATATATATATATATATATATATGTGAATATATTTATTTGTTTATTTATTTATAAAAGTATACCTCGTCTTAAAAGTAAATAGAGACCATCATTTAAATAGCTGCTCTGCCATAGTAGCCAAGCTGGTGGAGATCCCACACAGAAGTACTCCGACTCACTTGGACAACATCAGCGCTCTTACAACGGGGATTTTTTCCAACAATCCTCTTGACAGTCTGAAGACACCTGTCAGAGGGCCCAGGTCGACCTGAGCAGGATGCTGTTGATTCCTTTCCTTTGGTTTTGAATTGTACAATCACTCTGTTGACTATGACAAGAGGAATCCCAAGGTTTTGTGCAATCATACGCTGCTAAGTCCACCCTCAGACTGACCACAATACGCCCTCTTCGACAATCACACAGCTCTTTTGCTTCTGGTGTTCGCAGCATGTCTGGTTACTATAAACAATTAATATGCTGTAATCTAAAATGAAAAATAATCCTATATTAACAAGTTTGAAGCAACAGGTGGTGTCCGCATAGATGAAACGTAATGGGGGGTGTCTATTTACTTCTAAGATGACTGGGATATATATATATATATATGAGAGACCAAATATGGTTCTTTGTCCAGTAAAGGGTTAAGGCTCTTAAGTTCAGAAGTCTTAAGAGTTCAGGAGTCAAGCTGCCACTGTTGGACCCTTGGGCAAGGCCCTTAATCCTCCCTGCTTTAGGGATGCTGTATCATGACTGACACTGAACTCTGACCTCAACTTCCTAACAATCTGGGATATGTGGAGGAAGAATTTCACTGTGCTGTCAGGTATATGTGACAAATAAAGGCTTCTTCTCTTCTCTTCAGTTTTTTATTTCACAGTTACTGTGATATCTTTACATAGGTATTTTCCTATCATGATCTTCAGGATTTTAAGACTACATACTTTCTACTGTTCGCCTGCTTTCATTTGACATTTAGCTGTCTTCGCCTTTATAAGATGTTTCCTTGGAGATGGAGTATGTATTAATTATTGTTGATCAAGCTGATGGTGGATTCAAATGTCAAGATCGATGCATTTTCCCCCAACAGTTTGCTCTTAACTAACTAACTAACTAACTAACGGAAAAATAAATAAATAAATTCATATAAAAATACTCGGTTGTATTTCACGTCATCCCAGCCATTTGCTGCCTTTGTCAAAACTAAAACTTCTCCCCAAGTGTCTAAGAGCATTTTTTTTTTTTTAACACAGCATTGCGGGCTGAACGATCCTTTCAGTTGTTTTGTTGTGCTCTTATTCTCACTGAAATAGTATGTTGCATCAAAGAACCTTGAGTTTGCACCTCTCGGGTCAACGACCTGGGTCGATCTTTACCATTCGCACTGCTGTGACTCTACAAGCTGTAGTTGCTGCCCAGGCAAATAATTGTTGAGCAAAATGGCTGTTTCAGATCTGAAATGGAGTGCTCTAAATTGCAGTGATAGGCAGTGTGCTTCACCATTGGGCAAATGCCATCTGTTCCAAATGATGGCCATATGGTAAGCTTTCTTTCCCAGGGAACGAAATAAAAACAAATGTGTCAGAATGGCGGGGCTTTGTCCACAGACGCTGATCAGCTCGTTTAGAGGTGGAGTCCTGGTGGGTATATGGAGGATAATTGTAATTGCTGCACCTTTTTTTCGCTTTTTAAGAGACTGCAGAGCGTTCATGTTGTGGATTTGAAGCGTTTTGTGGCGGAGGGGTGAGCAGAGCTGTCAGAGTTGAAGAGGCTTGCAAATCCTGGGTGTTGGGGGAAAAGCAAATGCTTCACTTGTCAAAGCATCACCTCGGCCTTTCTCTCTCCGCAGCTGAGAGGTTCTAAGGTTGTCATGTTGAAAACGCTTTTTTTTCCTCCCCTTCCTAGCTTCCTTTATGTTTTTTGCTCTTCGGTTTACTCGTAGCAAAGTTTTTTGTTATTTCTCAGTCACTTTTTTAATCCTGAATTTATAAGAGTGGTGAATTAGAGGGTGGTTTCGGAGTGCGTGCGTGTGTGTGTGTGTGTGTGTGAGGGTGGTGAATCAGTGAAGCCTAGGAGAAGGCCGCGGCCCCACCTCACACAGCGGAGGCTGGCTGAAAGGCTCATTAATCAAACTCTGAGTCACAGATGTGATGGCTTCCACACAAACTGCCAGCAGACTGTGAAAGTCACATCGAACAGAGTCAACTGTCAAGCAGCATGGTCGCCATGTTCCTGTCTGCTCTGCTTTTTGCCCGATACGCCAAAAAATCCTCCGGATTTTATACATAAGCAGCTTCTGTTCTTTCGTGTGGTTGTTTTTTTTTTAAAAATTTTTTTATTTCTTTTCCTTTTTTTTTTTTCTTCGGTTCCCTGTCTGTGAACTATTAAGAGCTTTTTCTGCCTTACCGGAGTCATACTTCAATTCAGACGACAGTGCACTTTCTGCAGTGTGCTTTGCTGATTTAGCTGCACTTAAATCCTTTCTATTGGTGTTAATAATAAAAAAAACTTCCGAACCGAACAGAACAGGGCTTCTTTTCAGTCGAAGACCGGATCCATTAAGATCCGCTGGGTTTTTATATTCCAAATGGCTCCCAATCCGTTTTTTTTTTTCTTTTCTTTCCAACGATTCCCTATCATCCTCCACAATCTACCACCGTAATATCCAGCCATCTAAATGAGCTCCATCAGCGCCCTAATCTGTCGGGCCAGTGATTGACAAAGCCACCCCGGTGTCCCTGGATAGAGTGAGGCCACTGACAGGCAGTGGGTACCCCAGTGTCACTGCGCTGCCAGTCACAGAGCAGCGCCGTCAGCACCCAGCCATTTGCATCCGGGGCCAGGAGCAGATAATTAGAAGGATTCCTGCCTGTCAGTGTTCATCTGGGCTCTGGCGAACACGGCTTGACAAGACGGCGGTGATCCACAATGCGCTAGCATTAGACTGGTGAAAAGGGTCTGGTTCTATCTGAAGACAGGACCGAGCAGAGTGTTTGGAGTGTTGGTTGACCCTCTTGATTGAGATTGTAATGAATTTGAGGTGTGACAGTGATGCAATCGAATTCATCCAGTAGAAACAACCCTCTCTAGTCACTACTTCCCCGTATTCTCTCATGGAAATGGAGCTGAGATTGATGATATTTACCCAAGCCATGCAAAGGAAGCAGAGATGGCCTACACATTTTCCCCTTTCTGTATGAGTAATCCACGAGGTATTCTGATGAATTTGTTTTTCTCAATACAGCCACAAGGAAATACAGCCCAGTCACTGGCTTTCCTTTAAGAAATCTGCCTTCCAGTCTTCGCAATGCATGAATGTTAAGAGCCCAAAACTGCAGTACTAACACTCCCAGTGCTAATTTGCTCACCATGTCTTTCGTCATGTCATTTCATTTCGTCATGAGTAATAAATGGAGCAGCAGGATATTTCACGACTTTTGTCATTTTGTCGATCAGATAATTCAAACCATGTATTAGTAGTAATACCTTCTTCAGAAAACAAGACCCGGCTGCCTTGTATGCCAACCTCACTGTCACGTTCACTGAAACAGCGGATGAGAAGGTGAGTTGTCCTTCTAAGCAACTCGAGCAGATCCCCCAGGGCATTTGGAGTCTGGAGCCTCGTAACACTCTGGCCCATGGGCAGATGGTCATCCAGCCCCTTGAAACCTGGGCTTCTTGGGCGTTCATTGGCATGCAGGTCCCGTAAGCATATCAGGCCTGGCCTGGAAGGACAGGGAAAGATGATGAAGGTTGCTCACTCATGGCTGATGAGGAGAAGGTCTGCTGCCACATATGCTGTGTGCCTGCTTTGCTTTGCGTTCTATCACAGGACTGTGCGCGCAACAATAAAATAGATCTGTTTATACCCGAGTACATTTGTGGAGGCTAACGCAGCAGAAGCTCACGCACGACGCACAGTAGCATGGCTCCTAGGTTAGTACATGACTAGACCTCCTCCCTTATCTCTTATAAAAAAAGAAAGCATGAACATGGACCCCGCTCGCTGTCTTCCTTAATTATTTTCCCATACAAACTCCGTTGCTAAGATGGAAAATGACTGTATAACAGTCTCTGGGCATTTCTGCAGATTGCCTTCATGTGACAGGTTTGCTTTGTTAGCCCAAGTTGTTTTTGACGTAGCGCAAATAAAAGGAGGACTAAAAGCACTAAAGCTGCGCATTGAATTCCTCTTCAGAGGTAGATGGAAGTCTCTGGAATTGATTCTTTCCCTTTCCCTTTTTTTGTTGTCTTCTCTCGTTTTGCCCCCCCCTGCAAACATCATTATTTTCTCTATACCTCTGCTTTGTCATGACTGTTAAGCACAGGCTGCTGGATTGAATTTGCCCTGCTAAGACATTTAGTGATCCTGATCGTGCCTTTGAATCCATGACCAGCTTAGCCGGGAGCGAATCTCTCGGATGTACTTATTCTATTACGAGAAGTCATTTCCTTTTTTCTGCTATAGACGGTGTGCGTCGGCGTCGGCCGGTACCCTGCGCCGTGGCTGTCTGACTAAACAATTTGTGCGATACACTGTGGCAATGTTATGAAACGCCATTCGGGATGAAAGATGCTCCTTGTCAGGCTTTCTGCCTCTCCTTCTTTATCTCCCTCTCCAATCATCTCATCCATCTCTTGCTCCTCTTGAACTTGGGCGCTCTTGCCAGAGGGAGCAGATCTAATCAGATAGCGGGGCCGAGGAGCACTGGGCCAGGGGGGCATCGCTGCCTTCCCATTGCGGGCACAACACTGACCCCAAGCCATTCCAGGCAATCAGTCATTCAGGCCAACCTGTCCATTTCAGTCTTGGCCAATCCGGGGTGTTCTGTCTTCTCCAGACTGGCATTCAATTTCAGCCAGGCTGCTTGTGTAGCGTGTTTCAAGACTCTTCATCCTTCATCTGTGGGTTTTTTTTTCGCTCTGGTTTCTTGGAAGACCTACCACCTGCTGGCTCCGGGCCAGCCGATTGTCCCTTCCTGGTCCGGGAGAGGTCAGAATACCTGCTGTTTTCCTTCCTGCTTATCCAGAAAGCACTGCACTCCTCAGATAACCAAACCCAGCAGTGGGCTTCGACCTCCACACCACGCACCGCAGGAACCTGGAGAGGGCACGGCCAATAGCCGAGACCTCCTTCAGCTCTACTTCATTACACCTGTACCTGACTAAGATAGATGTGTTATTTTTACACCAAGCTATTTACTGTATGATTGAATATCATGTTAGTTTACTTATTCATGGCTCTGATGGACAAAAGTCAAGGTCTGCTCAAAGCACAGTGCACTGGAGCTCACATCACTTGGTAGGCAGGAAGCAAACGAAGGATTGTGTGGTAGAAATAACACCCGTGGTGGAATAAGTCAAGCTAGGAGACGAAAGTATGTGGTTCTGTTGTGATATTTGACTTTGATGAGTCAGCATAATTAGTGACAGGATGCTAAGGGATTTTGCCATCTGTGATACTGTCCTTAAATATTGTTCTTCACACAGACACACACACAGAGAGAGATAGAAACCTCGCCAGGTTTTAAAAGGCAGCCAGCCTCAGGGGATAGTCATGCGGCATCGCTTGTTTGAAGCAGATCAGCTTAGCTGGGAGTGTTTTCAGTAGCATCAGATATCGACGATAGACGGAGTTGTTAAAATGGCCGACGACGAAAAGGACATTATTTGGAGTGTGATGTGAAATTGAATGGAAGGGAAAGATTAGAAAAGCACACTGACTGAAGGCAGAGGAGCCACTGGCCTGGCCAGACTAATTAACACGTCCATTATGAAAATACCGTCTCATTACGCCCCGAGTGCTTCTGTAACGCACTCGCACGTCGCACCGCCAAAGATCACAGAGCTCCGAGTTTAGGTGTTGTTTAGGCCGTTAAAACGCTGGATATGGATGTGACTCATTAGGGTTTTTTCATGTGGTGTTTCGGCGCTAATTTTTATTTTATTTAACCTTATTTATTTATTTATTTATTGTTATCTGGTCCCATTTCAATAATTATGTGCTAAATATTCTCCCTGTCACTGTCGACTAAAAGTGCGCCTGTCGTTATGTAGCAACGTTATTGTCTTGCGTGTGGTGATTCATCCAACATAAGCCAGCAGTTCAATTATACTGTATCTCTAGCTCCCATATGATGTGCAGGGAGACAGCGAGAGAGCGAGAGAAAGAGCGAGAAGCTCTCAGGCTAGATAATGAGGGTGAATTAAGCCATCTCCTTCTATAGATGCTGTGAGGAAAGAAAAAAACGGCGAGGAAGGCTGGAGTGAGGCCTCTGCGTTTATTTCCTACTGTCCTTCTCTAGCCATCTATCCACCCTCCCTCTCTTCTCTCTCTTGCTTTATCTCCCACTCTCCCAATGTGTCTCTGCCCTCCCTCACAGTCCTCTCTCTCTCTCTCTCTCTCTCTCTCTCTCTCTGTCTCTCGTTCCTGATTTCATAGCACTGTCTCTCGTTTTTATTTTCCCTGCTGAATGTGTGGGAACTGGAAGGCATGCTTCTCTTTACCCCCCACGCAGAATGGCTTGCCTTGAATTTCTAAGGCTGTAGAAGTGTCCCATTGTTATGATGTCACCACATCTCAAGGAGGATGACCCCCAGACCCTATGGATTCATGGCTGTTTGGTCGCCCCCTCTCTTCCATTTTCGACAAGTGTGGTTGCCTTTGTCCACCCACTAGGGGGTACGCAGGCCTTTTTGGATAGAATTTGGAGCCCTCGCGGCTTAAGGCGCAGAACCCTGGTTGACAGCGGCCACCGCTTCGGTGCGGCGGCGTCCGTGGACTGGAGCGCTGTGCCTTCCTTTGACATTTCTATAGCTAAGAATATAGCGAGCACCGCCAGATGTCGCAAATACATCACCGTACAGTGAAAGGCTGGCTGAAATAAATCAAGGCACGTATGCAGTGGGGGGATGTGAACTGAGTCTGAGGCTCTTGGAGAGTGAGTGAGAGTGTGTGTGTGTGTGTGTGTTTGCGTATGTGTCTGCGAGGAGTAAAGGGCAGCAAAGGTCATAGGATTGTCCCTCTGTTGTTTTATATTTTATGTATAAGAAGAGGCGAGAGGATATGACAGAGGGAGGTCTCCCATATGATCCTGCACCTCAAAGAGCAAACAAAAAAAAAAAAAAAAGCCTTTAGCTAGAGGTCCAGCCAAAGGGACAAGGCCCCCAACGGGACACAGAGGGTGCTTGGGGTGTCTCAGGACTTGCCTGACCAGAAATAATGCTAATTGCAGCTTGAGAATAGACACCGTCTCTTCCTGGCACAGCCTGCGTACATCACACACACACACACACACACTCCTGCGGAAAGGACTAAGTGAAGCGGGCTGCGAGAGGGCTTTGTTTGCAGTTGAAGGAGAGCGAGGCAGACATGTCCTCAGATCTTTGCCGAGTCGGGGATTCCCTAGAGTGGTGCTATCCCAACAACGCTTGCTCCTGTGGGGGGAAAAGTTTACAGCCATTGCCGCATTTGTAGCACTGCTACACACAACGCGGCATTAAAAACCCTAGATCTAAGCAGACATGTCCGAGCAAAGGGGGAGGAAAGGCAGAGCTCCAGATGGGGATAGCAAAAGGATGCTACAAAGACTTTCGAGCAAAGCCCCCCCCCAAAAATGCGTATTTATAGGGCTTATTTGTAGAGATGACAGGAAAACAAAGCGAAACGCCAGCATAATGCCTTTTACAACGTTGCCTCTTTGTAAGACTTGCCTCACCTCTTCATCACACCTCTATAGGCATAAAGAGCAGCTACATTATATTAGATGGATGGCTGTAGTCAAGCTTTGATATGCTGATGGGATGTTTTTCTTCCATCAGACGAACGAGCCACGGTGGCTGATCGTCTGACTGAGAGCACAAGATGTTCCGGGCGTTTCTTGACTAAATCTTGCAGGACGGTCCAGTGTGTAACGTTCATTTAATAATCATTACGAGCGCACATTAGCAGCGTGGAGACCGATGAAGGCTCGCCGCTTGGTGTGAGCGCGCGGGTTTCAACCCCACAAAAGAGTAAACTGTCCACGGATGCATTGAGAATCGAGGGCATGGCAGGAGGCTCGGGTTTGCCTGACCTTGCTCTTGCCCTGATCCTGTGCGCAGATACCGTCTTGTGTTGCTGAATGGAGGCACTGGGCAGACAGACGTTAATGAGTGAGGAAGGAGAAAATGCTTATACAGCTGGATTACCTGGAACAATGGTGCTCGGCACCATTTTAAATGGCATGTGTAGCTTGTATGCATTTATATGCTGTAAACGTTGGACGTGTCGGAATGTTTAGGACGTTGGGGAGCACTGGGTATGAGTCAAAAGGGGAAAACACGTCTAAGCGGGTGAACCGTAGCCTGTTGGCTTTTGGAAATAGTCTTTATCATATGTTTGTTTCTGCTGTGCAAAGTAATAATTCAGTTGTTCATCTGATTTTGTTCTGTCGAAGGAAATCCGAGGGTTCCTAGAGTCCTGAAAATCCCGGAACCGTCCTGGAAAATTCACTTCAGTCATTCCCAGGCTTGGAACATGATTAAAAAAAAATGGAAAGATCTTGGAAACGGTATTTTCATTAGCTGCAAGTTTATCATCAGGTTGTAAAGAACGGGTTTGAAGTGGAGGCCTCTATGCTGTCATGGCCTTCGCTTTGTCAGTGCTGTCATGGCCTTCGTCTTTGTAGGGCTGTCGAGAGATGGTCGGCATGAATTTAGAAAGAAAAACCTAGCAAGTGTTTTCCCATTATGATATTTCTTAAGTGCAGAGTATGGGGGAGATCTAGTGTTTTTTTTTTTTGTTTTTTTTTGCTTTTTCTTGTTTTGGTACAAGTTGACAGTCAATGTCTATGCGATTGGAATAATAAAAAAAAAAGCACCCATTTGCACAGTGTACAAGAACTTCACAATTGGATCATTTTTATAGGACTTTTTGAAAGCTGGAGCCCCATTCAAAGCTGTTTTCCATAGCTTAAGAGACATTACACCTCAGATATGTAACATCACCGTTAATGAAGTCCGGTCTATTTACTTGGGCTTATTTTTGTGCCTCTTTCCCCATTGCTCCTTGAGGATTCGTGATATACGCTGCTTTGAGGAAGAAAACACCTTTACAAAAGGTTCCCCTGCAAGTCAAGGTAATTAAGTGTTGGATTAACCTTGGCGGCTGCATTCGTACATTTAAACCTCGGAAAAGGTTATTTTTCACCCGCTCCTTAATAGGGCCTCGCAGAATACTCCACCAGTCGGGTGTAAATGATGTTCCGTTGCGTTATCGAATGCGTAGGATTTTTGGATTTAGAAGAGAGAGAGAAAAAAAAAATCCCATTAGAGATGTAACCGTATTACTTCCTGTGGGAATATGTGACATTTGATATGAAATTATGAAATCTATAATATGTAGTCCTCTCCTGTGATCCCGATAATGTTCTGCGCAGTGTACAGGTTCCGCGGGGTTATTATTTTATAATAATGTACTTGAATTATTGAGTGCGCCATATTGATTTCGGAAATAAAACACCATTTGTTCTCGAGGTAGACGTTGTTATTTTAATATCGGGTGGGCTCTGCTAATTTGATTTATCTGCTGCGTTTCATTTTTCATGTCAGAATGTTTTGGTTTTTTTTTTTTTTTTTTTTTTTTTTTGACGCTATCATTACATGAGTGTTACGTGAGCACAAGCAGGAGTGACTTCGTCAAACACTCAAGAAGAAGAAAAAAAAAGACGTAAGCTTTTTCATAATTCAGCTCCGTTTTTGGAGCGCTTAACACATCCAGGGTGTCAGTAGGAACCATCCAGGACACAGTGACTGACTTCACCCTGATTTTGTCTCGGATCGATGGACTGTACTGAAAAGATCTGGGTCTGAATGTAAACACAGGGGGACATAGCTGCAGTGTGTACTGGCTGAGTAGTATTCATATATGCTTATACATAGAAACTGCTTTAATCCAAGGAAGCTCTTAAAATGTTCAAGTGGAATTGCTTGCTTGGCTGGTGCTTTGCGTTTGTGTGTGTGTGTGTATGTGTGCATGCATGCATCCTCCCTGTCCCATAAGCACAACCAGCCCCCCCCCCTACTCTGGCAGAGCCACAGCTTCACCCAGGTGCTAGCAATGAAACTTTAATATGTTATTTAAATATGGAGGGAATTAGCCTTTGAGATGCATGGACTTGGGCAGCTGCAGAGGGTGCAGTGGTCAGGCAGGCGCTCTGGGAGGCCAAGAGTTCGTCTCAGCTACGCACACTGTGGGGGAATATGTTAATCCACGGGTAAAAATAACGTGGAGCAATCCTACAGCTAACATTGCCGCTCTAATGAGATATAGCGTCGGGGAGCCGAGAGCCCGTGGCCGTGCGACCACGCTCGGACTGTGGGTCATGATTATTGATGGTCTCCTTTCGTCGAAGTCTAAATTATTCATCTGTTCACTGAATGCGCTGCATTGTAATTGCTTGCGTTTGTTTATCTCTCGAACTTTCGAGTCACTGGTAATAAGTGGCACTTTTCGGGTACTAGGCAAAGCTGACAGGGAGTTCCGAAATGCGTAGCGTGTGAGCGACGCTCAGGCGACGATCCTTGCCGTATGCTTTTTGCTTGAACTTCAAAAAAAAAAAAAAAAAAGTCAGAATGGTTTGGTTAAATGTTTAATCCATGTATTTCTTATATCTTGTCAGCATTAATTAGAACATGTTAAAGTTCGCCCTTTGAAACAGACCGCTGACGGACGTGAGAGTTCCCCGCGGGTGATCTCGCAGGCCACCGTAGCGGAAAGAGTTTTTTGAACGCCCCTGACAATAAGAATGAATCCAGGCCTCACTTCAGAGCGAACTCATCACTGGGCTGAACTGTACTCAGCCGGCACAGATTAATTTCAAGTGTAAATTGTAAATATGACTTTAGACCCTCACATATTGCGTCATATATTGTTTCATATTACACTAGGTGTGTAACGTACTTAGGCCTCATGACTAAATATTTTCTTACACAACACTAGCGTGATCCGCTGGGATGGAAAACCTGGACAGACTTGTCTTCCCTGTGGATAGGTCTGTTCGTAATTATCGATTCATTGCTATTTGTGTTATTATCAGGAATATTTTACGCTTCAGTATTCAGTGTGTCTATCACAGGTTCCGTTTTCCATAAGTGACTAAAATGAGAAGTCGCATCCTGAAAAACGTGCAATGCGTGTGGGTTACCAAGTCGGTTCGCTTAAAGAGAGCAGTACGTACAGAAGTACGCCGAGAAAATCAAACCGCGTCGTCATTTTGGAGGATTTTTTTATTTTATTTTATCTTTTTTTTAATGAATGCAAACCATGTTCATAAAAAAAAAGGAAAAAATCACAAAAAAGTCACTCTGTCGTATTCATGACTAAGCATCAAGGCTTTTATTCAAGGAAGAGAATACAGTGCGGCGATTACTCACAAGGCAGCTCACGGCTATGTGTGTGTGTGTGTGTGTGTGTGTGTGTGTGTGTGTGTGTGCGCAAAACTAGCATTGGAGACTTCTGATTACCACTCACGCACAAAAGAAAAAGAAGCATTACAAAGCCCATCAGAGCTTAAGATGAGGGTTAGTCAGCTAACTAGTTGTTGTTTTTAGCTGACAAAGCTTCACTTCAGAAGCGCATTAAATCACAGCGTAAATAAATCTAAACTACCGTACTCTCTGACCATTAGCGCTGCTGCTGAGAAGGAGAAAAGTGTGTAAAGTGATTAAACGGCAGCACCTAGCGATGCTACATTTGTTTCCGTCTTAATAAAGATGGAGCTGGAATAATTAGCTTACAGATCCCCCCCCGTCTCTCTCTCTCTCTCTCTCTCTCTCTCTCGGTCTCTCTGTGTCTCAGTCCTCTCACTCGCTTCTCTTTATAATCAGTGAATTGATCCAGAGCTCCTTTAGAGAAGGGGATTCTCCCTTTTTCCAACACAAATATGTTTCAAGAGGAGCTTTGGTCTGTCTGGACTGTTTCCATGGCAACTGCCCTATTTGTCTGTGCGATTGGTGGTCGGGTGTGTGTCGGGGGGTGGTGGGGGGCATCAAAGAGGCGTCTGATGAGCTCAATTAATGAAGCAACATGAAGCAACACTGACGGGGGAGGTTAAAGGGGGCAGTTATTCACCAAGGACCACAGAACGCAGAACTCTCACTGGCCGGGAAAAAGGGGGGAGGGGGGGTGAACGAAAAGAAAAACAAACTCCAAACTGCTGGAGGAAGGAGAGAGCTCATCATTTCAGAGTGTCTGTGGCAATAAGGGAAGAGTGTATGCAAGTGTGCGTTTTTTTTTCCATTTTTTTCCCTTTTTGTGAAGAAGGGTTTTGCGCGTGTGAGTGAAAGGCGGAGGCTGGAGTTTAACACACTGTCAGAGATGTTTGCGAGAGTGGCGTAGGCTATTGGGGCCCTCCGTCACCTGATAGATATGAAGCTGTCAGGAGAAGAATAGCGCCATTCACCGAATGCCACTTATTTTCTGGCGCTTTACAAGAGCGCGCGTGAACAAAACAAGCGGCGGCGGCAGCTGAGGAAGACACTTTTTCACACTCACTGTCTTTGACAGACATGCAGCAATTACATTGATGAGGCGAAGCAGACACGCAGCAAAACCAATTCATTGGTTATCCCCAGTCATGCTTCTGTGTGTGTGTGTATGTGTGTGAAGCTTTGCTTGCTGACGGTGTGTACAAGGAGATTCTCCTTCAAGATGATGGATAAGATTACGATCTTAGTGCGACACAAAGCCTCCTTAACTTCACCTAAATAACTCCTCGCCACCTTTACTTGCTCTCTTCCCGTGAGAAGTCCATATCATCCCTGAGAAGGTCTCCCACACTGTGAAGGTATTTCGGACACGCGTATGTACCGCGCGCACTCTCTCGATCCCCTGCCGCACCGTCACCGAGGCTGTGAGGTGGCACTATACAAGGCTCGTGTTGAGGGGGGCGACGCCTGGACCCCGGCTGCTAGGCCACAGGGCCGGTAATGTGCTGTCAGGCGCTGGTGACAGGTGCAATGAGAGAGCTATAAGCACAAGGGCAGCAGTAATGTAGAGGTCTGGCCAGGCCCGATGAGAACTGATGGCTTTTGGATTGGTTATAGCCGTCCCTCCTTACTGCCCAGACTACCAGCTTTAGCTCCCCGTGGAGGGAAAATTAATATCATATACAGGTCAACTTCAGAAAAGGGACCTACTCTGTCTGTGTGTGTGTGTGTGTGTGTGTGTGTGTGTGTGTGTGTGTGTGTGTGTGTGTGTGTGTGTGTGTGTATATATA
>JAQMCW010000014.1:4713835-4727178 GCA_030068335.1 Chrysichthys cranchii | reverse complement strand
CATTGAAACAAACTGTGTTTTTCTTTCAAAAATAAGGACATTTCGAAGTGACCCCAAACTTTTGAACGGTAGTGTGTATACATGGCTATATATGTACTAATACTCCTGTAGCTTTGGTCTACTAGAGACAAAATGAAAACTAGCAGTTGGATAAGAATTAAGGAGGAAATTGCACTTTCGTTGGTTTAAAAAATAAATAAATAAATAAATAAATAATCAAGCACAGGCTGTGTCCTGAAGTTTTATTATTTTTTTTTATTTTTTATTTTTTTTTTATTATTTTTTTTATTTTTTATTTTTTGTAGTTCGTAGACAAAAGTTTTTCCTGCGGTATTGAGGATCCAGGTAAAAATACATACATACATAAATAAATAAATAATAACGTTAAAAAATGGAAAAATCGATCCATCTACAGCTTGTCTTCATACAGTTACGCCAAATCCCAAATGGCGTCCTATTTCCCGTAAACGCTCCCTACTCAGGGTACGACACATTAAAGGCCATGTGTGTAGTGCACTATACGTACAGTCGATCCAACCACAGATAAAGCTCGACTCCGGTAATGCGTGTTGGAAATTAAATACTCGCGTTATGATGTTTAGATGCTCTGCTTTGTCAGTTTTTTTTTCCTTTCTTCAATTACAAAACGCATACATTATGAAGGGAAAAAAATACAGGGCGTAATTCGCGCATTAAGCGTCACGAAATTAAAACGAGTGCTTGATGTTAGAAGACTAAAAGTACGCCGGATTTTTCTTTTTTAAACATTTGAATATGGATTATCTTGCCCTCCGGTGTGTAAATATGATAAAAACAATTTAAATAGTACTTGAACAATATATTTTTTTAGGCCCTAATGGAAATTCATTAAGCCTGGTGTTTTGAAAGATGGATATCCTGGTGGAAATGATATTATGTTTGCAAAGCAGCAAATGGTCGAAATGAAATGGAATATGCCTCTTTACTAACCACACACACACACGCACACACACACGCGCGCGCAGACAGCTGAATAGGTTGATCAGAGCCGTGTCCCCCGTAGCTGTTGACCGTGAGATTCACTATCATTAAAATCCATAATTCCCCAACAGCAGCCCATCACATCTCTTATCGCTTTCCGCGGATACAACACTTAATCCTATACGCATACATACAGTACACACACCCTGGGCGCTCTTTTTTTGTTTTGTTTTTTCCTCCACGGATAACACCTGCCCAATCAAAGAGATAAACCAGCTCTAAAGTAATTCGGCGTGGAGGTCCGACAAAAGAAGAAGGGGGAAAAAAAATCCGTTGGCAGATCGCTAACGCTTTGTTCCACTGATGTCCGCGCTACACGTCTACACGCGTGTATCCGAGCCACATCACACGCCTTGTACTGTCAGTTACCGGCGTGCCACGCGAGCGCCGTGTGAGCTGTCAACACACTTCCTGTACCACATCCAATGGTACCTTCGCACACACCGTCCTGAAAAGCACGATTATCCACGTTATTAACATCACGTCGGAAGCTCGCGTTCTCACGCTCTATAAACAAGCGCTTTAATGACGGCCTTCCTATCGCGCCAAAGTAACTTTGACACCCTTCACTTATTTTAATGAATCCGCCTTACAACAGGACTCAACCGTCTGCTTTTTTCTCCCCCCACTTCCTTCGCTTACACATACGGAAGAGAAGGAGACGAGGGATTCTGTGAAGTAGCCATCAGCAAGTGCAAATCCTCGCACTTCAGACGTTCTCGCTTTGACGTGAGCGTTTCATCAGAAAGAGGGGACGAGAGAAGAAAACGTGCCACGGATACGACGAGGACCTGTTTCCGGTCCCGCCGATGTCTTCATGCGTCGGCGCGGGCGCAGGGACGCGTGTGAGGAAACCTAGGAACGAGGCGAAGGAGAGAACCCATAATAATGTCTTAATAAATATTTCAACTGGAATAGTTGAGGATTCACATAATGAGGTCTCGCTCACTCTCTCCTCTCCTCTCCTCTCCTCTCCTCACCTCACCTCACCTCGCTCCAGCTTGTCCCCAGAACCTTTTGCACTTCGTAATGCTAGCAGCGTGAGATCGTTAGAGCAGCACTAGCCAAGGTTTTCCCAATTCTGCTTTCTCACATTAGGCGAGTCCAGCTTCCCTTTCCGTGTGCTTACATTATACATGGCCAGACAGCAGCAAAGGAACTAGTACAATGACAGCAAGTGACTCTGTGTGTGTGTGTGTGTGTGTGTGTGTGTGTGTGTGTGTGTGTGTGTGTGTGTAGTACTTAAAACTGAGTAGGTAGCACTGAATTCAAACTATACAATGTTGAAAAACGTTTCTGCGGAGAACAAATGTTGCAGTCGGTCATGCATCGCGACGGGGACAGGCTGGTTTTCACGCGGTTATATTGTCTAAGGGGCTTTTACATGTTTGGAAATGTGTTAATTGCGTCCTCTGTTTGTCGCGTGTTCTTGCTTGTGATTCGCGTGGAGTTTATATTTTGGACTCAGTGACCAGTTTTAGATTTGGTCCCAGTACTCACTCGCTCTAAAACCGTCAAACGTGTTTCCCAGGTGGGTTTCCCACATGTATTTTAACTAATGGTTCAGACCACTCGTGTGGGATGAACATGAATACCGGAACTTCATACAACTGATACAAGCACCGATATGACGAGGAGGGGCACTGTATGCGTGTTTGCCCTGTCATCCCGGGATCCCCATGATGTCACAGTCACACTGGATGAAGTTGTCTGTGGGGGGAGGGGAGGGAGAGAGGGAGGGATGGGCTACTCTTCCTTGCCAATCAATCGCAGGGACACTAGCCAATCACGACACTAGCCATGAGAGTTCTGATATGTGGAGGTGGGCGTATAGCGCTTTTCTCTGAGTATTATGTCGCCCGTGAGGGTACGTGAGCAGCAGTTTGAAAAGATGCCCCGGCTGGTGTTGCATGCCTCGAACGAAGCACGTGACTGCCTTCGCCCGTCCTTGTTGGTAGCTGTCGGGTGACGGGAAAGAGCTGTCTGGGGGGTATGAATTAGGCGTGACTACATTAGGAAGAAAAGCAGGGAAAAGTCCGGAGAATAAAATACCACAAGTAAAAATACCTGGGGGAAAACACAAACTGAAATCTGAAATGAAATTTAAAAACCATGAAAAACACCCCGACACATGTCTCTAGTTGCGACCAACTCTGAACTTTCCAGGGTTTAAATACAGATAGAGTGGTTTTTAAGTGAATACAGGCACCAATCCTAATATTTGGATCCTGAAACGGATACAGATAGCGTCATTGCGTTACATGTTTAATGCATGTTTCGACTGTTCCTACACTGGAGAGCTGTCTTGTGTGATGATTACACCTGGCCTGACAGCTTCCTCTGTGATACAGAAATCAGCTTTCCTGAGAAAGTGATGACATTCTGACAACCGGATGTAGTAAGGTAGTGTTAGTCTTCTGACTTGTGTCTCCATTCATTCCTTAAACAGGTTCTGACACTTCTCAGTGTCCCGTTCCTCTCAGTGTCCCATTCTTCTCAGTGTCCCGTTCTTCTCAGTGTCCTGTTCCTCTCAGTGTCCCATTCCAGTCAGTGTCCCGTTCCTCTCAGTGTCCCGTTCTTCTCAGTGTCCTGTTCCTCTCTGTGTCCCGTTCTTCCCAGTGTCCCGTTCTTCCCAATGTCCAGGTCTTTTCAGTGTCCCTTTCTTCTCATTTTCCTGTTCTTCTCATTTTCTGTTCTTCTCAGTGTCCCATTCCTCTCAGCCTCCCATTCTACTCACTGTCCTGTTCTTCTCATTTTCCCATTCTTCTCAGTGTCCCATTCCTCTCAGTGTCCCGTTCTTCTCAGTGACCCATTCTACTCAGTGTCCCGTTCTTCTTATTTTCCTGTTCTTCTCATTTCCCGTTCTTCTCATCTTCCCGTTCTTCTCAGTGTCCCATTCTTCTCATTTCCCGTTCTTCTCAGTGTCCCATTCTTCTCAGTGCCAGTCTCCTTTTCAGGTGGGAGGAAATCGTGACTTTTGCGTGTGTCCATAAACACCGCGCTCATATCTCTTTGGCTTGCAGCTTAAAGGCGTGTTTGTATTTGCGAGTGCACATGTGTGTTTTTCTCTCTTCTCCACCCATTCTCTCAGGCCCTAGAGTAGTGGGCGGGTCAGACCCACTCTCATTCTCTGGAACTTTTTAATCTTTTCTCGTGGTATTGTACCAAGCTCAGGCTCCTCTCCTCCCCTCCTTGACTTCCTGCTGAGCTGCAGACCACCTGCACGTCGCTCTTCTCAGCCCGGGGAGCCTGTTCCTGCCCACAGTTGAGTTGATTAATACGCTTCCTTACCCTCGTTAAGGAGCCCTTAACTGCCTTTAGCACTCTTACTTTTTGCTCCCCCCCGGGGTTCATAGTGTCGAAGCCCCCAAGCCTGCATAATCTCCTAGCACTCTTAAAAGATCACAGCCCCAACGGCCCACGTCTAGTGTCTCTGGAGAGGCCGAGTGGACGAGGGAGTCAGGGAGAGGGAGAGGCGGGGCGGGCATACACAAGGTTTTTTTGGGAGTTCACTTTACTCTGAATTTGAGGCCTAATCCAGTTACCTATTTTCTGTCAGCCAAGCGAAGGAATAGCAGGAACAAAACCCACATTGAAGGCTTAAGAAGCTTCCAAAGATTTCATTCAGGCCTAACCGGGACAGGCTTAGGGCCCGAGCCCCTGAGGGAAAAGAGCCGTTTTTCTAAATGACTAGAATTTTTTTTTTTCCTCTCCCTTTTTTTCCCCTTTGGATTTCTTATTGTTGCTTTTTTTGTTCTGAGACAGAGACAGGGAGATGGAGAAAGAGAGAGAGAGCGAGAGAGAGAGAGGGCATTGAGGAGCAGCAGCTTGCGCTGAGCGGCGTTCCTCTTTTTTTCTCCGCGCTCCCTCTCTCTGTCGCTTCGTTTATTCATTTCTTAAGTGCCTGCAGAACTTTAAGTGTCAGATCCTTGCAGTGGTGGCATGAGTTTATTGAACGCTTTGAGTACATGGCTCCGCTCTGTTTCTCTTTTGTACATCATCTAGACAATGTTTTACTTCTCTTGTAGAAGGTCAATGGTCTGTATTAGACCACTTATTTGCATCATTTTACAACTCCCTGTCCTGTTTTATGTCAAGACTGAGGTTTTGGAGAAGGAAATCTTCGGGAAGTGCGTGTTCCAGTTTAGAAATAGCCGTCTCAAACGGGCATGCCTCTGGAAGATGGACGAGCTTAATAAAAATAAGATGTTTACAGTTTGGAGTCCTGGAAGCCCCAAAGACTTTGGACAGCGTCTCTTCAAATGAATTTAAATATTGCTAAACATATTTAGGATCAGACGTCGTTGTTGCTAACAGACTGTATGTTGGATACTCTTGCAGTTTGGGAATTAGTTTATTGATTTTATTTTTTTATTTACTTTATTTTTTTTTTTGCTGAAAATGATTTTCCTCAATCCTGCTGCCCTTACACTGGCTTTCGCTACTCATAGTTTTGGTCGTTAAGCATATCGATTTGCTGCAACTATGCATAAACAGATGAATAGCTGAACACGAATTGTGCTTGTCCTGGGTACCTGGGCTTCTGAATCGTCCACAATGTCATGTCCCACGCTGAAACGTGAGCTACTTAAATAAGTAAATGATGGACTAATACTGCGTCTTGGTGCAGTTGGACCCCTGCCTTTTATATGGCCTCTAAATCCCCCTCAGCAGTCCCGCTGCACGAGGAAGTCAGTGGTGAGAGTGTTGATTTGGAGTCAGCATCAGTCCAAGGTGACACGCAGGCCGGGGTAGTGGATAATGTTCACACAGCATGTACCCAACAGCCGCCTCTGTCTCCTCAGGATCGCCATCCATTATTTATCCCTTGTTTTTTCCTACTCGTATATTCCTCGCGGGAGCGTCGGAATCCGTGTTTCGGAGATGTTCCGCTCCCCGATGCCTGCCTCGTACACGACTAACCTGCACGTCTTTGAGATAAGACCCGGTCTGGGTTGAGCTGTCAGGAGGAGGCGATATGTATTCCACCCGGCTATTGCATCACCTTGAAGCTGTCTTTGTTCACATCTCTCCAGGACACTTCTTAAAGCCCCGAGCACGGGTGAACTTTGGCCTGCAAGACCTTGTTTGTGACCTTATTGCAAGGACATGCGTGCTGACTGGACTGGGCTTAATTAAACGTGTGAACTCATGACACCGCCAAAGCAAGGGTCAATAGCTAAGGTCCGGGGGCGCTCACCTGTTTAACCCGTGCGTGCACGTCCGTAGATGTACTCATCGAGTCGGCGAGTACGTCTGGAAATATCGATTTATGGTAACTGTATGTACAAAGCGGAACCTGGCAACGCGATATAGCTCAGCCCGTACGTGGGCGGTCATGCCGGAGAAGCTCAAGCGTATATGTGCATGGTGTTATTCTTGCGCGTGGACCTGTCGTCGTCTGAGCGCGCGTCTTTCCGAAGCCGCGCGTTAACACTTGTTCCAAGGGACGAGGCCTTCTCTCAGATGTCTGCTCCCAATCTTCCTGTCAGGTCAACCTTAAACACATCCAATCTGCTGTGAGGACCTGAAGCCAGGCCCCTCACAGCAGGCCTTTCCTCCAAACCCTCTCACAAGTGGCTGCAGCTCACCTCGCCGGCGTCAATTAAAGCCAGGCAGTAATTTAATCTGACAATCACAGGCTTGGCGCGAGGCGGGTCGAGATTTGACGAAGATGACCTTTCTGGCTATACGTAGCCGAGAGCTGTCTTTTAACAGGGAACCCCTGCTAGACAGGCACCGGTCCTTTTGTACTTTGTTAATGAGATATTGATTTGAAACAATGCACCACCAAATTTTGTCGAGATTAGCTCCATGGCAGCAAGGTCACGCCTCTGTACAGTGATGGGCCGAGCTTCTTTATATACCGAGTGTCTGTCTGAATCTTCTTAATTAAACTTTTTTTCCTCTCTCTTCCTCTCTTTTTCCATTTCCTGTCTTTTGGCATGCACAAAACATGTTATTATTCTGGCTTCATCCTCTCAGCTGGCTTTGGTTATCATCTTGCTGGCTTCCAGCGATCTCTCCAGTAGTTAAAGCCCAATTTTTTTTTTAAGTTGCTTTTTCCCCTTCCTTCATTATTATTTGTTTTATTTTTTTTGTATCCCTTTGTACGAGACACGAGGGCTCTTTCATGGCTCCCTCGTGTCTCTGAACAGGCACCTTGTCTGTGACTGGCCGGGTGTGAAGAACAAATCTACAGGAAAGAAGTGCCAGTAGCTATTTAGCCAACCTGAGACGGCTAGTTTTTCTGCGCTATCAGGAAGCCCACGCGCCACCACAAAACCCGGCTCCAGCTTTATCGTATGGTACCGAGCGGTCCTCTACACTGCTCCCATTCAGTCCTGACCATATCGGGTTTCCCCGAAACGTGTGCCGGTGACAGGGGAAGTGTGCGGATAACCGGTGACTAAATGATAATATGGATCCACTAAAGAGCGAAGGTCCGTGTTCGAACAGATCTACTGTTGAGCGCTAGCAGATATGAGAAATTTCCAGCCCAGCCTGTTTAATTTTTAATCATTTACCGATATGAAAATGAGCCTGTTCCCTGATGGGACTTAGTTATTCAAATCACTCGGAGGGTTCAGTTGCATGAGGACTTTGTTTAGTCGACGTGTGTGGCTGAGGCAGGTAGTCGTTTTCGAGAAGCTTTTTATAAGTGGCCTGGAGAAGTGGCAGGCGTGTTATGGCATCATGATTAATAAGAGTAAACACCGCTAACTCAAGCTTAACTCTGGGAACGAGTAGGCTCAAAGAAAGCACCACGAACATGCGTTAGCGTTTAAACGGCTCATGAGGTTGGAAACGGTTTACCTCAATTAGCTTACAAATCCTCGCTAACTCGGGGGAAACTTCCCACCGGATGCCCGCGCAGACCACGTGTGGACGCGGCGGTATTCGTCTCCTGTACTTTATTCACGCATCAATCAGCGAGCTCCTGCGTACTTGCCTCCCGAGCATGTTCTTCCAGTGTAGCCTGTTTAACCTTCCACTGTAGCCCGTGTCCTTGCGCACGATGTGCTGTTTGCACAGTTTGACAACTAGCAGTTGCTAATCTTGACATTTGATCCCAGCTCCAGTGTTCCAGTGTGTTTGGCACTAAGCGCTGAAAGAGCGGTATGAATTGTGGATTTGTCAAAACAAATTGGGGACGTTTTAGTGCGATTTTGTTTCGGATCCCCCACGTCTGCAGCTGTTTGTACATATTTGTACTTTCCTCTGCTTAACGCTCTCACATGCGGCGTACAGATGGGAGGTTGGGTGACCGCGAGTGTGTGGCACGTCCATGCAGCTGGTGCCGTTTCTCCTGCTGACTGTACGCTGGAGCCAAGTGGCTAGCAGAGAGCCTGTCATTGTGGTAAAAAAAAAAAAAAAATTGACAGGTTCATCTTGTCTCAAAACTCCTGCCCCTGGTCAAGGGGCAATTTACTAGTAATTATTCAGGGAAAGTGCAAATAATGGGAAGGTACAAGCACTTGTAGACATCCAGCGAAATGATCAGGAGGCTCATATGTGAATAAAAGCCAAATCGTTAAAAGAGGGGGGAAAGGAAGAGGTCTTGATGTTTTTTCTACAGTGCGCTAACATGCAAAAGAAAACAGTCAAACCGAAGCAGCAGAACGTTCTGGATACTGAAGCGACTCAGGAACGAAATGAATTGACTATTCATGACTATGCATGACGTGCAGAGTTTAGCTTTGTATTCGGTCAGGTTAAAACAAAATATAAATGCATTTAAAAAAAAAAAAAAAAGCCAAAACGGTACACAGAGATGTCTAAGACGAGCTAGAACAGCACACCGATCCATTTTCTGACGGAAGCCAAAAAGTAAAAAAAATAAATAAATAAAAGGGGATTAATAGGTGATTTTTTTTTTTAACAGTTGGGTAATTTGATGATTTAATCAGCTATCTGAAATTACGGACATGTATCCACCGTTAATCCTTGACAGACAACAATCCGTCATTTTATGAGGCAAAATAACTGGAGAGCTGTAGCTTTAAACATTTTACAAATCAGGTTAGTACATAACCCCAAATAATATTCACACTTTAATTACATTTACAGATCTTTCAAATGAAATATGTATATATATATATAAAATTCTTTTTGCGTTTGAAATGGAAATGACGTATGACAGCGTAACTCGCGCTTACATTTTAACTAATCACTTCGTTTGTGGACTGCATTTTTATATTGTCTTTACGAATTGTTATTATTTGTGTCAGAGTTATTTTACTGATATTGAAAAGAAGTAAACACCTATTTGGGAAGTAATTATTTAAGAAAACTCTGATCTAAATATATAAAATTCTTTTTGCATTTGAAACGGAAATGACGTATGACCACTATTTGTTGAAAAATAAAATTGGTAATTAACAAACTTGTTTTATAAATACTGCATTTTATTTTTTTCCCTTGAACGAAGCCACTGGGGAATCAGCTCGTATATATATATATAGACACAGACACAATAAAGGAGTTTATCTATGGTTGTTTGTGTATGATATTTGGTAATGAATTTTAAATGATAAATACACTTTATTAAATTAGTTGAAATTTTTCCCCCCTTCTTTCTTTAATAACACTATTTAAATTTCATGCTGCTTTTGAACTGTGTGCGCGATCTGAATGGGGGGGCCCTTAGGAAACCGGGGTGATTAATAAGAAACAGGTAACCATGACAACCGTGCCGTAAACAGTGTTCCACATGATGATGGTAGGGGGACAGGGGTGGACTGAATATCATTTTCAGGTTTGTCTTCCTGCTTTTCGACATCATCCCAACTCAAGTGTCGTATGACTTCCACCAAACGCAGAGCATGCGATATTTTTCTTGTTTTGCCTCACATCCTGTGTATGCTGGAAAAACCTATCCCAGGTTTTGAGTGTGACTTCTATGTTTCTCCCAGCAGAGAGATAGTTGCGGCTTGGTATAACATCCTGCACGTGAGCGAGTGTGAACGTTGGCGGCGAAAGAAAAAAAAACGTGGAAAAGGGAAAAGCCAAGAATTCGGCACGACGCGGTGATAGCAATGATCACAGGAGGGGCCGAGAGCTCCGAGGATGTGCCGTAATGGCCCGGCTCCTCCATTAAGAGCTCGTCTCTCCAGCTAGAGCTCAGCTCAAGAGGCGCTTCAAAGCTCCGTGCTTTCTGTACTCACGATTCATGTGCGCGTATGGAGGCTGAATATATTCCATACACACACACACTCCTGGACGCACACCTTCAGACTTTTGATGTTGGTCTCTCTGAGGCGCAGCAGGTTAGGGATCAGCAGGGAGTCTGACCATACTGGCACATGTTTGGGTAGGAGAGAGAGAGAGACAGGAGAGAGAGAGAGAGACGGGTGAGTTTGTCACCAGGAGCCTGTCTCTAAGGGCAGCCTGTTTTGCCGAGCTAATTAACCCTGGGAAATAATTACACAATATGCAAATTCGGTCGAGATAAGTGTGGACCCTATCAGAGCAGGTAGTCAATCATGTGGCGCATAATGTGTGTGTGTGCGCGCGCACACGTGTTTGTGTATGCGCGCACTCTGTGGCCACCTTTGTTTGTGTGTGCGTTTGGGCCAGGTGTTAGTCTCTGCGCTCGGGTGATAAGGTAGGGGGACGTTACCTGCTTTTGCCAGGGCGTCGCAGAGGAGCCGAGCTCTTATTCATTCATGCGCACGCGCGCACTCGTGGAGTGGCACAATGATTATAGCAGAAGAGCACCTCTGGAGAACTGAGACGCCGCGCTAAATTTGGTTTATTGTGATATTGGTGCTGTTTTGACATCTGCGAGAATAAAAATTACGAGTCTATTTTCCATCGGGGGTTTTTACGTTAACGCACCGAAGCGGTTTTCCACAGTGTCTGCATCACGTGAAGTCCTTAAAAAGTTTTGGTTTGAAAGAAATTTAAGTTATTAGTATGTGTTAAGAAAGGAATAAGACATAGAAGGGCATGCTGGTATAGGACAACAGGCCACGATGAGGTGCGCTGCAGGCACTATCTGGTGTCACCCAGATGGCGATGGGTTCCCTTTTGAGCCTGGTTCCTCTCAAGGTTCCTTCCTCTTGTCATCTCAGGGAGTTTTTCCTTGCCACCGTTACGATGGCCCGACTTACGATTTTTTCGAAGTTACGATGACGATTGCGATGCGCTTAAAATTGTAAAATATTTAGAACATATTTAAAATTCGTAGGCAGGCATAGCTGGCAGGCAGGCAGTGTAACAGCTTATGACGTTCAGACGACGCCAGGAAGCGCATGGACGACACCCGGAAGGACACACGACACCTGGAAGTAAAACACACGTCACCTGGAAGTAAAAGTGCGACACCCAGAAGTACGCAGATGATTGCCGGATCACTCGCCTCATGCAATGCCTCACTCTCTCCCACAACTCACAGAGTTACCTTGTGCATCAGTGTACTGTACAGTGCATTACCGCAGGGTTTTTGTGTGCTTCAAGAGCTAATTTTAATTCAAAAGCATGTCTTCTACAGGAAAAGACTCATGGGTAGGTTAGGATAAGATAGGCTAAGCTAGGCTAAGTGGTTCAACACAGTAGTCCGACATACGATATTTTCCACTTATGATGGGTGTGGCGGAACGTATCTCCATCGTAACTTGAGGACTACCTGTATATATATATATATTATATGCTTTAAGATAAATAAGCCTTTAATTGGACGTTATATACTGTGAAGCTGCTTTGTGACGATGTCCGTTGTTAAAAGCGCTATAGAAATAAAAATGAATTGAATTGAATTGAATTGATCCGGGGGTCATTTTTAACCCCAAAGTGTTTAACAGTGTATCCCAAAGTGAAAGTCTTCCACAGCACTTCTTCAGCAATTTTGTTTTGAGAATTTTTTTTTTTTTTTTTTTTTTTTTATCAATTCATGATGAATATCGTTTACTCTCGAACACTCTTTTGTCATTTTTTTTTTAGGTAAAAATAACAATAATTATAATTTTAAAAAATCACTAAGAAGCCAAAAGCTCCTTCGTCTTGAACACTCCCCCTTCTAGGAAATCACGTTACAAAGCCCTGACACTGGAGACTCCTTCCAATCCACACACGTCTCTATGTGTTGCACGTTAACAAGCTTCTTTTTCCGTCTGCGTATTATTAGCCTATTTCACACCTTATAAATCCCTGTAAATGAGGTGTTACTATAGAAACAGTAACGTATTGAAACACATTAATAGAAACCTGTGATCTGTCTTGACGCCAGCCCTACTGTCACAGCTGCTGTTAGCGACAGTTAATCAGCACCTTCTGACCAGTCAGATCGCAGAGTTCAAGGCCACTGTGGTGTAAAGGATCTGAGCTTCTTACTTGGATCACAGTAAGAAATATAGGCTTTTTAGGTTATTTATTATTATTATTATTATTATTATTATTATTATTATTATTATTATATACACTTCATATAGACACACAGTATGAGGAAATTCATCCAGAAGACAATAATAATAATCTCACCTGAGTCTGTAAATAACTGTGATGCATAAAAGTTGCTCAAGTTTCCACAATTCTGCTCGCTGTAGAATAAACTTCAGTCAGCCTTTTTGCTTATGCAGGACTTATTTTGCGCTGATATTGTACATGCTCTTTCATCACTGTGTATTTGAGCTGAAATTATATTTATCGTGACATTGAAAAGGTCGTAAAAATACTGAATTTAACCCAAGCATTCGTCTTTTCTAGCTGATTTTTTGTTCTTTTTTCATAATCAAACCATGTGTGTGTGTGTGTGTGTGTGTGTGTGTGTGTGTGTGTGTGTGTGTGCACGCATGTATATGGGCTTGCGTTCACACCCTGTCCACATCATCACATAGCTATACCCCCTCCCCCAGCGGGACAGGCTAAGATGTAATCTGCTCTGCTTGGGTTGCATCACACGGCTACACCTTTCATATTTATTTAGTTTCATAAACAAGCTGTTTGTCAAGAAATCTTTTAGCCCTTGTCAGCTGCTTCGATTTTAATTCAGTTATTAGGCCGTGTTCAGGAGTCTAATCTCTAATTGAGTGCTGATGCAAGAGAGCGTGAGACAAGCCAAACAATGAGCAAAGTTGCAAACAGGGAAGAAAAGTTAGTGTGTGTGTGTGTGTGTGTGTGTGTGTGTGTGTGTGTGTGTGTGTGTGTATATACATGTTCAACTTTATCAATACTTTATTTAACCCTGAACTCAGAAAAGCTGATTTTGCTTTTATGTATGTATGTATGTGTGTGTGTGTGTGTGTGTGTGTGTGTGTGTGTGCGTGGGTGTGTGTGTATGTATGTATATATATATATATATATATATATATATATGTGTGTGT
>JAQMCW010000014.1:4696888-4710053 GCA_030068335.1 Chrysichthys cranchii | reverse complement strand
ATTGATTACACTTTCATGGAAATCCAATTTAAGAAGTATCGGTATCGGCGAGTACACAAATAAAAATACTCATACTCGTATCGGTTTGGGAAAAAGTGGTATCGGTGCAACCCTACCGGAATGGATAGTACTCGCAATCCAAGGTTCCACTGTATTCTAAATAAAAATCCGCGAATAGCCGGGGACGAGAAATGTGAACCACGATATAGCGGGGGATTGCTGTGTAAGGGTTAAAAAGAGCTCTTGAGTGGCTTTCACACTACAGTACAACAACACTGAAGTGGTCCTTTTAGTCACCTTTGGAGCTCTATTTCTGATACACAGCTTATTATGTATCAGTCCAGCATTTTCCCCAAGGCAGACACCTTGTTTATTCAGTTAAACTTTTGGGGAGAATTAAAGTGTATTTATTTGTTTTTGAGATAATACAATAAACAATTTTAAACCTATGTTGCAAGTTTTGATTTATGCAGCATTATACAGACAAAAATGCGCTGTTTATATCCCGAAATACAAAAGAGGAGTCTTTTCAGTCATGATTTTTTTCTTCATTCAAATATTTTTTCAAAATATTCTCACAATCGATTCAAATCGAAGTCATAAAGAGCGTATCATGACTTGAGTCTCATGGCGAAAGGCGTGTATCGCGACACCCTTACAAGCGACCCAACAAAAGTTGCAGAAGAGCGAGGTCTTAACTTTCGTGACATTTTAACTTTTATATCTGAAGCTTGTGGGGTAAAGAGAGTCGATGATCGATTGGAGATATTGAACACACAGGCTCGTTCGCAGTGTTCATTGTATTCATATCCATGTATTTTGGGAAATAGCAACATGATTTGGACGCTCAGCTGTATAAGTGGAGTGCACTTCTGCACCCGACTCTGGACAATTGATGATCTTATCAGGAATCAAGTTTGACAGTTCAAAAGTCCATCAGAATTCATGGTGTCTGCTGCTTCACGATCAATAAAAGTAAACTGCTGTATATCGATATTTATTTCCTTTTCATCTCTGTAAATATTCCCCACCAGTACTGGGCTGTAGGACCATACGAACCTTAATAACATGCTGTCTGACTTCAGAGCAGAGAAATGAAACTTCTTTCTCTGACGGACTTTAGCTTCCATGACGCTAAAACAGACCAAGGTGTGAATGCCTTTGCTCGAAAATCACGAAATTTATATAATAGGGCTTCGCGTATAGATCTTTGCACATGTCCAACACCGAGCACACGTGCATAGTTTGTCATTTTATTCACATTTTTTAATGAGTTTGGTTACAGCTAATAATTTGTGGCTTCAGTTTTGCGAGCATTCCTGACCTTGTTCAGAAAAAAAAGCAGACCACTACAAGCCAGTAGTAACCAGCTTCTGGTATTTAGGTTGTTTTGGGGATCTTTTTCAGTCTGTAATGAAGTTTTTATTTTAGCCACGCCCCCCAGGAGCAGGCAATCCTATCGTATATATCCTCTCGTCTATCCTGTCAACCATAGTTAGGCGACTCAATAGGATGACGGCATATTATACATGATCTCACAAGCCCACTGCACACATCACTACTCGCTTGCAATTTCCTACACAAATTCACTCTCACAGATCCAAACACACACATGTTCACGCGATCCAAGAACCCAAATATGATAAACCATCCAGTGATAGGGCTCCTACCCGTCGGATTACCCAATGATTGCTTTTTTTGTGGTGGTTGTTGTTCAACTTTTTGTTGTCGTTCCTTTAAATATCTTTGTTTAGATGTGTACGCTGTAGGCCTGTAGTTTCGCATCTGGCGAGTCTCCAGAAAGTCTCTTTTTCATGTATTTTCAGGGAGCGATTTTCTTGTACCTTTCAGCTTCAGCTTGCTCTTTCGAGATCTAAATCTACATCCTGATATCTGTAACAGGATCTGTTGTTAAAACTGCCATACAGGTCCGATTTCGTTCGATTTCATATCAGAATGAATAGTTTCTGCGTGCTCGCTCTCTCTCTCTCTCTCTCTCTCTTTTTTTTTTTTACATTTTTTTTCCCTTTCTCTCATTCACTCACCTGTACTCTTATTTATTTATTTATTTTCATTCTGGCATGCCAGAATGTGTGTTTGATATGGACCCTGTCTTTAATCATGGCTAATTTTAAGTGTTCTCATTATCTTACGTTCATTAAAATTTGACACTTCCCTCACGCATGTACATCCTTCACACACAGTGTGTACACGCGTGCACTAACGGCATAGACGCCAAACTAACACTCATGCAAAATGTGAGATGTTGAGGAAGGCCTCGTGTTTTTGATGATGCGTTCAGCTTCTCTGCATGTCACTGGTTTGTATTTAGTCGTGTGTTTTGGATGGTGGTAAACATTACTGTACAGTGACAGGCACAAGTTTGTGTGCATTAATGCCAGGCTGTGGAGGAAGTGTGTGTGTGTGTCACCTCTGACATTATGGTCTCAATCTTCTATTCAAAAATCTCAGCCTCTCAGGACAACACAACTGACCTCTGACCCTAAAAGAGCACGGACGTCCACTGACTCTAAAAGGTTCTCCCACCCTGTAAACACAAGCGCACACACACACACACACAGTTCGAGTTAGTGTAGAAGTCATCTCTGCAAGTTTGATTAAATCCTCTGCAAGCTTTAAGAATGTTTATCTTCATTAAGTCGGCCATGCACACAACATACAGGCTTAAAGATTCTTTGAGCACTCCAGTTGCTCAGAAGACAAGGAGGGAAAAAAACGCAGCCGAGCAGCTAATTGATCGGGAAAGTGGTCCGAGGGGAGTGCAGAGGGCATAAAAGGCGAGAGGAGCAGTGAGGGGGAGGAGAGCGAGAGGTGGAAGACCGCTAGCTTCAGCCAAGACGGAGCGTTTGACACATGAACGGCGCTCCAGAAAGCCGGCTGTCTGCGGGTTAATTACCGCTCGCCTTCTGCAGTTAATAAACACGTTTCTGATCAAGCACATCAAACACTAACCGATTAATCCCCCTCTGCTTCATCCTCACTCACTCTCGTCGTCTCCGCACAGCATTTTACCCAGATTGAATTTTTTTTATGACTTTTTTTTTACCGTACATCATAGACTGTATGTCCTAATTATAGATACTTCAAAGCGCAGGTTAAAGTCTGAGGAAGAGAAACAGAGAGAGTGGATGCTTTCTCTCTCTCTCTCTCTCTCTCTCTCTCTCTCTCTCTCTCTCTCTCTCTCTCTCTTTTTTTTTCTTTAGACTGGTCATCACGTCGGTTCAGCTCCACTTCTGTACATTGCGGTACTTTGCATCCATACTTCTTTTGTGTTCACGAGCACCAGCGATAGAGTTACGATAGTTAGCGCGTAGCCTGATCACTCTGGTAACGGATGTAATCCTGCAGGAGAATGAACTCAGGAGTAGGAAGTTGGAAAGCAGGGTATCGTCTTTTGTTGTTGTTTTTTTTATTTTATTTTATTTTTGATCTGCAAAGTGGGGAGGAACAAAAATGGATGTGCCCATGTTCGTCCGGGACAGTCTCGCAGACTGAGTGCAATGAGCCATGTAATACTTTCCTCCTCAATGCAGTGAGCTGTAGGTATAATCTGTAAACTGTATGAATAATCTAGGTTATAGATTAACCAAGATGATATGATTGTCTGTATGATGATTGTTGTTAAGCAAATACTTATACAGGTAGTCCTCAAGTTACGATGGGGATGCGTTACCCTATGGCCATCGTAAGTGGAAAAAAGCGTATGTCCAATGTCGTAGGCCACTGCTAAGCCTAGCTTGGCCTAGCCTACCGAGGGGTCATTTCCTGTAGGTGACGTGCTTTTGAATGTAAATTAGCTCTTGAAGTACAGAAAAAAACAGGCGGTAATGCACTGTACAGTACACCTATACACAAGTTAACACCATGAGTTGCGGGAGAGAGTGAGGCATCACACAAGGCGAGTGACGTGTACATCCGGGTGTAGTACGTGTACTTCCCGGGTGTCGTCCGCGTACTTCCGGGTGTAGTTCGTGTACTTCCGGGTGTCGTCTGTGTACTTCCGGGTGCCGCCCGCGTATTCCGGGTGTCATCCGTGTACTTCCGGGTGTCGTCTGCATACTTCCAGGTGTAGTTCGTGTACTTCCGGGTGTAGTTCGTGTACTTCCGGGTGTCGTCTGTGTGCTTCCGGGTGTCGTCTGCGTACTTCCAGGTGTAGTTTGTGTACTTCCGGGTGTTGTCCGCGTACTTCCAGGTGTAGGTTGCGTACTTCCGGGTGCCGTCTGCGTACTTCCAGTTATACAGAATGACTCGTTTTTAAAATTAAGATCCACTTGCCGATCCTCTGAGCAGCCATTTTGATGTGTTGTCACGTGCTGAAGCTGAGAAAACCATTCTGACTTTCCCAAGTAGGAATTCCAAGTTTAGGAGCGGATTCTTTTCTTGCCGATCACACTTTAAGGAACGTAGCTCCTCTTCTTAAATACTGGCAACTTGTACCTAAGAGCAGCTTTAATAAAATTCATGAACACATTCAGATGGTACAAACTCTTTTAAAGGAAGCCTTATACTTGATATCAAAGCGCTGATATGATCCTATTTCGTTCTGCCTGCCTCGCATTTGTTGCAGATTGAAAAGAGTGGGATTTCAGTATCAGTCTCTCTCTCTCTCTTCTTTTTTTAATGATGATATTCTCAGGGAACAGCCAGACCTGTTTGAACAGACAGAACTATTTTGTTCATCACTAAAACTTACTAGCTGTCTCACTTGACATGATGATTCTACAGCTAAAAGTGAACACTCCATCCTCTAAAAATGCCTATCCTGTATGTACCGTATAAACATCGAGCACAGAGTGAACACATTTAGAACAATCCCGAATGTAGACAATGGATTTATTAATTGCGTGACAAGCGTAAGGGAGCTTATCTATCCTTTGTGTTTTTCATTTCCATATTATTCTGTAAAAACAAGAAAAAGAAAGAAAGCAGACGCCGGTGTAAGTACTGAAATGAAGCACAAATATGTACGTAGCAAGCGATGATGTAAGTCGATGAGGCGACTGTTCTTGTGCCACGTCTCGTTCGTTTATTAAAGTTAGAATCCAAGAAAGAGCCTGAGCAGTCTGAAAACACGTCTAGGTTACCAGCTGGCGCTGCTATGAGACGCTGCCCACACACACACACACACACAAACACACAAACACACACACACACACACACACACTAACCTCCACCTCTTGACTGTTTAACCTAGCTGCTATGCCTCTCTGCTGCTCCTGCAGAGCTCTCTCTCTCTCTCTCTCTCTCTCTCTCTCTCTCTCTTTCTCTCTCTCGTTCCTTTCATCTCCTTTCATTCCCATGGGTTGAAGAAAGCGGTTGTCGAGGTAGAGCACAACCTACCATAACCTTCCCTGGCTCAGCTGGAGAAAAAAGGCCAGTGATATTAGGGAGGACAGGGCACCTTACATAATATCTTATATAAGCATACATCTGCATCCCAGTGCAGCGCTGCGTGGGTGCCCATATCCCACAGTCCTGTGTGTTCTGTACATTCGGTGTCAGCCATGTGTGTATACATGTACACCACGGCTCGGTACTGACCGTCCTTGCGCGTCACGGCATGTGTGCAGCCATACAGCCTCCCTGAGAACACAGGAGCATTCTCCAGAGATGAAAGCAGCACCGTGCAGCTCAAGGACGTTGTGTGGGGAGTATTCTATAGTGCAGAGAAAAAGCGTGCGTTCTGCCTCACACCTAGCCGAGTTATGAATCCTCGTTTGTAGCATGAACATACAGAATGTTGTGGAGAATGTTCCAGCTACTGCGTGGATGCACACTCAGGGTCTGTACAGCTCCTGGAAGCGGTCTGATCATTTTGCGGGCTACAAGCTAGGAAACTTGGTGTCGTATGCAGGTAGTCCTTAGATTACGATGGAGATGCGTTCCAAACCCATCGTAAGTCGAATAGATCGCATGTCGAATGTCATAGGCCACTGCTTAGCCTAGCTTAGGTAGCTTAGCCTAGCTTAGGTATTTTAGCCAAGCTTAGCCTAGCCTACCGAGGAGTCTTTTCCTGTAGGAGACATGCTGGGGTGTTTATAAGACATGCTTTTGAATGTAAATTTGCTCTTGAAGCACAGAAAAAACCGCACGGTAATGCACTGTACAGTACACCAATACACAAGGTAACTCCATGAGTAGCAGGAGAGAGTGAGGCATCACGCGAAGCGAGTGACGCGTACATCCAGGCATTGTCTGAGTCGTCCAAACGTATCATACGTCTTACCTTGTTACGCTGACCTGCCAACGATGCCTGCCTGCAAACCTTAAATATTTTCTAAATATTTTACAGTTTTTAGCGTATCGCAATCAGCATCGTAACTTCGACAAATCGTAAGTCGGGCCATCGTAACTCAGGGAGCACCTGTACCCAAAGAGTACACACTGACTAACCCCAGGTCATCTCTATCCTGTTACTGGCCAGGCAGCACCATTAAAGCACCACTGACCTGATATAATTTGGTTATAGGACTGTATCTTGACCCTGACATGATGATGTTAGGGTGTGTTAGCTGTGAGTGTATCAGGCACCACAGGGTTGCCGGTATCGCTTTATATTACATTCAGTCTGATCCATTGCCATTTTCCGCTCTGAACACATGTGACATTAACTGACACAACATTAATCCCGCACTCGAACGTGATATACAACTTGTCTTAAATTCCGCTTCCATGTCAGTGCTGGAAATTTGCATAACTTGGCAGCAGGAGCAAGCGAAGAAGTCTGTTTACAATGAGGATTGTGTCGGGGGTTGCATCACTATCCATGATCAGCGTACACTCAGAGGCGTGATCTCGTATCATACTGAGAATGTAATAAAAATGCGAGCGATGCATCCCTGCTTTGAACCGAAGAATGGAGTTGAAAAGAGATGATAAACTGTACATAGGAACTGATAAACCGCAGAAAAATAATCGTATACCCACAACATGCACCGGCATGGTAGGGTCATTGAGTGTAGCAGGTGTATATAGTAATCAGGGCACTAATGGTGTATAGCGGTATTGTCGGTGGAATTTCAGTGCTGGTTAATCCTGGTGCATTTGAAAGCAAAACGAAAACCAACATTTGCATTGAACAGTTCTGCTTTTACTAAGCCAAGTCTATTTTTCTCTGCGCATTTGATGTAGTGCCTACTGCACACTTTTCTGGCCACAAGTTTCAGATTGTTAAAGGTTGGCTATCTGTACTTCCAAGCAAATATTCTTGCATCAGCGTCCAACTGGAAAGCAATCTTGAATATCAGGAGCTTCTGAGAGAGCAAGATGTTGTCGCTGGATTGGAAAACAAGTACACAGTTTTATCTGAGGCAGTTAAAGAGGACATTGTTGGGCAATCTCACTCTCTTCTTCCTGTTGATTTTTTTCTCTCGATATGTTTAGGGTTGAAACTTAAACCAGAGACTCTCAGAACAAGCCTGAGATCTGGCTTTCAGGACTAATGGGACCAGGAGTTTCTTAAACCTTTTTGCCGAGCGAGTCTATAGTAAAGCGTATAAAGATAATATAAAGATCAACCAAAAAATAAACAAAAGGGGGAAAAAAATCACTTGTAGGGTTATTTCATTACCCTTGGTAGTGTTTTGTGTATTTATACAAGGGAAAATCCAAAATTAAAGGCAATTCAAAAACATTTTCGAGTAAAAGACAAAGAATGGAGTGGAGACATCAGTCTTCATCAGTGAAGAAGAAATTTAATAGTCAGTCCTCCTCTCCCAAGGAAATCATGTTCGTGTTCTTTTAGGACATGAAGGTTCCTATTCTGGTGCATTTCCAAGCGCAGGGGCAAACAGTGAACAGTGTAAATGACTGTGCGTTGCTGCGAAATGAACTTAAACCTGCAATTCACTGCAAAAGAAGAGGAGTGCTGTCCAATACAGTGACAACGTACGTCCTCATACAACAATAGAGACAGCGCAACGACTCGGGTTCTGACATCTCCCACGTCCTCCTTACGGCCCGGATCTGGTGCCAAGCCATTATCACATCTTCGGTCCACTGAAGGAGGCGCTGCGCGGTCACAGATTCACCTCTGATGATGAAGTAAAGGAAGTGGGGCTCACCTGGGTTCAGGAGCAGCCGAAAACTTCTTCTCTGAGGAAATACAGAAGCTAGCTGAATGATACAACAAAAATGTTTTTTGCCTTTACTTTTTGTTTCTCCCCCGTATATTCACAGTCACAGTCAAATGAAATGAATTTAGCTGTATGAAGGTATATTTAGTTTCTCAGGAATTTTGGTGTTACTGCTTCAGCATTATTCGTTAATGTAAGATGAAGAACAGCACATGATCTATTATCTCTTCTGACAATACATCCACCCACGTTTGCCGTGCATCTAGCCACGTAGTATTATGACAGCTAGCTATTAGCATGTGAGCGAGTTTCATATTTTATATTTTAAACAAAAATGTAAGCGAGATATTCAGCCATGCTTCCGATGAGTATTTTTTGCGTTTTAGCCGTCTCTGACATATGAAAGATGTTTGAGGTGAGTCATACGGTTGTGTCGATCCGTCCTTCCCTTCCTTTCATTCCGGCGTGTGCAGACGGGAGAATTCGCGTCCTTGTACGTGTCCTTGTCTGCATTTCCGTACAGTAGACTTAAATGGGGCTTCTCCACACAAGGAAATCCATTCAGCGTTCAGTAATTTCGCCGCAGTAACACACTGAGTCTTTTCTTTGTAATTCCATGTTGTGGAGCGAGAGCCTCCTTCTGTTTTACTCCCTGATTATGTACAAATGAGCTTTATAGCCCCGGTTCAGGGCCTCTACCTTTGTGTGTGTGCGCAGGATGAATAATAAAAGCAGAAATTTCTCATTTTTGTTGCATGAAAAGGATCCTGACAATTGGCCATTGTTAAAAAAAAAAAAACCCAAAAACCCGCCCCCCTCGGTAGTTTGTGTTTATTTATTCTTTCATAGTCATTGTTTCCTTTATTTTATTCCACGAGAGAGAGTGCGGCAAGCATCTCGGCGGCAGCGGTATTTATGTATTTCCGGCCACGTTTTGGCACTAATTTTTGTTTGTTTCCGAGAGATGACAGGCAGCTTGTGTTCAGAGAATGGAGGGCTGTCCACACGAGCTTTTTAATTGACTTCAGTTTGCTGTCTAGGTGCATCACGCCAGAAATGTCTAGACAGATCGTAACAATACAAACGAGAGAAAGGGGGAGAAACATATAGAGTAATTAGCTTTCTGTCGCTTTGTGTGTATCAACACAAATCAGGCCTTCTGTAGTTATTTTTATGGCAGTGTGTAACAATTACACGTCGATTTATTAAGTTAAAGGTATGCGTTTCTGTTTTTTTTTTTTTTTTAATATACACAGGTATTTTGACACATTCGGGGGGAAATAAAAGGACAGTTTACTCAGAGCTCATTTATAAAAGAAGTCAAAGGGCAGTTGTTTAATTCTGTGAATACGTGCTTGTGCAAAACAAATTTTTGTCATGTACTTTCAGTAAATTCTTTCGTCAGAGCAGTTTTTCAATTAAGCTCTAAATGTCAGTGTTTCTTGTGGGTTTTTTTTTCTTTTTCATTTTGTTTTTTAGTTTTTTCCTGAGAGAAGGAGGTGTGCTTGTGTTAACAACCAAAGTTGATTTGTGGGTCTGAATGTGTATGGATAACCTGAAACATAAAGACTTTAGGGAAAGCGTACAGATACAGAATGACTCTTTACGTCGGAAAGACTTTCTCTCTCTCACATCTGTCCCGTATGAAGCCCTGTTTTGTTGTGGCATGTAATGCGTTTGAATTTTGTGTTGTGTCTTTTGGTCACATTGTCAAATCGCTGCGGTGTTAAGGACGGACTGCTTCAGTGTTACTGCTTCCATGCCTCGTTAAGTGGGAATTTTCATTTATGCTGAGAATCGACTGCTCTAAACCTTGACTACGTACATCAAGGCTTCTAAAATCTAGCTCGGCTAGTTGGCTAATCGCGTTATGGGACAACTGGGAAGTATACCATGGCAGCGGATTAGTACAGATGCTCCCCGGGTTACGATTTTTCAAGTTACGATGACAATTGCGAGACACTAAAAATGGTAAAATATTTAGAAAATATTTAAAATTCGCAGTCAGGCATCGCCGGCAGGCTAGTGTAACAATGGATATTTGGACGACGCCCGGAAGTACACGGATGACACCTGGAAGTACGCGGACGATGCCCAGATCACTCACCTCACGCGATGCCTCACTCAACTCACGGAGTTACCTTGTGTATCAGTGTACAGTGTATTACCGTGGGTTTTTTGTGCTTCAAGAGAAATTTATGCATGCTGCATCACAGGGCAGTATAACACCCTCGTAAGAAAAGCGCTAACCGCCCTCTTCTGCATACACGAGCCCTCATGGTTGGATGGATGGATGATTGATTGGTTGGATGGTTGGTTGGTTGGATGGATGGATGTATGGTTGGTTGGATGGATGCATGGATGGATGGTTGATTGGTTGGATGAATGGATGGATGGTTGATTGGTTGGTTGGATGGATGGATGGTTGGTTGGTTGGTTGGTTGGATGGATGGATGGATGGATGGTTGGTTGGATGGATTGTTGGATGGATGGATGGTTGATTGGTTGGTTGATTGGATGGATGGATGGATGGATGATTGATTGGTTGGATGGATGGATGGTTGATTGGATGGATGGATGGTTGATTGGTTGGATGGATGGATGGATGCATGGATGGATGGTTGATTGGTTGGATGGATGGATGGATGGTTGATTGGTTGGTTGGTTGGTTGGATGGATTGTTGGATGGATGGATGTATGGTTGGTTGGATGGATGGATGGTTGATTGGTTGGATGGATGGATGGATGATTAGAAATCATCACCATCTCCAGAGGACAGGGTGATGGGGTGACCTTCAACAACTGCTCCTTAAGATTTCTTTATAAGTGAGTTTTGATTAAACAGGTTTTCTGTTTCTTTCTCCGTTCAGGAAACTGTGTCAAAATCTTTGTGGTTGTCGTGCATTCTGAACGAGGGAGATGAATTTTTAACAATCCTTTACGATCTGTGTGGCTAATTGTTCATCCTGGGTTCCTGAATATGGTGTGAATTTAGTTTTTGTTTTCTGTTGTGGGGTTGTTGTTTTTTTGCTGTATTCATCATTGGAAAGTGAACTAATTGGTGTGCACATGTTGAGATGTTTTAACTGGACTTGTGTTTTAAGGAATTAGATAGAGTCTGTCTCTCTCTCTCTCTCTCTCTCTCTCTCTCTCGTCATTTCTCTCTGATTCTTGCTCTGATTCTCTCTCTTTCTCTCGTTCTCTCTCTCTCTCCCTCATTCTCTCCCTGCTTCGTCTCAGGCTTAATTAGCTGTTGCTTGTTAACAGGCAGAGAGAGTTTAGTGCATAAACAGGGCTGAGAGGATGAATGCGCTCGCAGACGAGTGCGCAGATAAGAGAAATCTCACCGCTGCTCTCTATAAATAAACTATCAGTAAACGCCAGTTTGGAGTGGCCTATCTTCTCGTTGGTGATAAGGCCTGATTCAAGAATGTGTGTGTGTGTGTGTGTGTGTGTGTGTGTGTGTGTGTGTGTGTGTGTGTGGGCCTGTGTTCAGAATACGCATTAAAGTGAGAGGAGATTTTGATTTGACATGTGTCTGAGGTGTATGTTTGTGTCTTTTGGTGTGTGTGTGTGTGTGTGTGTGTGTGTGTGTGTGTGTGTGTGTGTGTGTGTGTGTGTGTGTGTGTGTGTGTGTCTCAGACACAGACAAGTTTGTTAGACTTGCTTATTGTCTGTCATGTCCCATGCAGCTCATATGGCTGCAGGTCATTTGCATGTGAATGTGTATCAGTTATACATCTGCTTTATAGAATATGCATCAGGACTCCATTGAACGCTGACGGATGCTGACATTTTTGTCAAATAAAAGCTGAAACATTTTTTCAGATCCTAATGGATGTGATATCGCATCGCCATAACAACCAAGTACTATAGTTTATGACTGGTTTAAATTGTTTTAATAGGTCTGTATCTGTTTTTCTTGTTTTCAGTCCTTCAAGCATTCAGCTGACACTGAAACTGGCCCAATATTGAGCACTGCTTCTATTCCATTAGTTCGTAAACTGTTAGAGTTTTGTCAAACGAGTGTGTGTTTCTGTAACATGTTTCATTAATGATGTGAAATAATACCCAGCACTTCTATTGGATCTGGTATCAGGAATCCATTCATCATTGCAAGGCAACAATAGTATGTTTTATACTCGTGTCTTTTACCATTTTAATCAAATGTACGCATAAAAAAAATTAAAATATGCAAATGATACGCAAGGATATTTAGATATATCGTCTTAGGATTTGAGTATTTTACAGTTTAGAGATTGTGTGTGGTGTTAAATATTACTCGCATTAATGAATAATACCATTTTCATTTGATTTATAATAATACCACAAGAGATAATGATAAAGGTCATGATGACGAAGATGATGATGATCCATTTTCTACATCGGCAGCGTTGACAGTCGTTCCAGCTGCAAGGTTTACATTAACATGCACATCATAACATTATAATTTAATACATTATAGAATATATATGTACTACATATAATATATGTAGTAGCAACTTAAGCAAGCACTTGTATGGTGGACATGCCCTGTAAAAAGATTTACAAAAAAAAAAGGGAAGGAGTGTCCAGTGTCTAGTGTTTTGTAAGAGTTAGAATTAGAATTCAGGACAGAAGGCTGTGCGGTTTCTCAACAGCGTGATGAAACACATATGGTACATATTGGGTAATATAATACTGGTTATAGAACTGAGTTAGTTATAGTGGCACTATCTGGAGTCACCCAGATGAGGATGGGGTCCCTTTTGAAGTCTGGTTCCTCTCAAGGTTTCTTGCTCTTGTCGTCTCAGGGAGTTTCTCCTTGCCACTGTCGCCACAGGCTTGCTCATTAGGGGATAGGGATGGATATATATATGTGTGTGTGTGTGTGTGTGTGTGTGTGTGTGTGTGTGTATATATATATATATATAACCTGTGGTCACGAACTTAATTCCTTCCGAGACTCTGTTCGTAATTCGAATTGTTCGTGACCCGAATCAGTTTTTCCCCTTGAAATGAATGTAAATACAATTAATGTGTTTCAGCCTCAAAACATGTTTTTAAAGTGTATTATGGGTTTATGTGTG
>JAQMCW010000014.1:4662601-4681830 GCA_030068335.1 Chrysichthys cranchii | reverse complement strand
TATATGTATGTATGTATGTATGTATATATATATATATATATATATAGAGAGAGAGAGAGATAGATAGATATAGATATAGATATATAGACATACACACACACACCCTATTTTCCAAAGCAGATTGAGGTCATTGTAGTGTTGGTAGTGTTTACCTGCTATAGTGTTAATCTGTCATAAAGGAATTTGATATCTCTTACAATAAGCCAGTAATCCATCTGGAACACAGTTATGAAGCAGCTAATAATGTGATTTTCACTCCAAGTAGACATGGACATTCAATCAAACTAATCAGCTTTTTCAGAATTCAGCTTTAACCGTTTTGTAAAATGTATTTTTTGCCGGAAGTTTGTTCATGAACCGATCCATGTATTTCTGATCATAGGAATGTCCTCGTGATACGATGTTTTCGTTGTGTCGTCCATCACTGCTGTGATTTATCCTAATGCTCTCAAGCTAAAATGGATCATATGCGTGTGCGTTTGTGTCTGTATTTTGTGTGTGTATGTGTGTATATATATATATATATGTGCGTGTGTGTAGTCTTGTCGCTCCCATCCCCCTCTTTCAGCCATCCAGCGCGTGCTTCCCTGTTTCCTCCTGTTTTGTTGGGAGGTGGAGTGGAGCAGCGGTGGCTCTTTCCTGGCACACGGCTCCTTCTCCTCCTGCTTTTGTTTCCAGTAGGTGTCGAGCGCTCGCCGCTTGTGCTGTGTCAGTAAATATTTACCCAGCTTCCCTTTCCTCAGCCACTCTTTCTGACGTGTCTGCTCTGGTACGTGGTTGTGTGTGTGTGTGTGTGTGTGTGTGTGTGTGTGTGTGTGTGTGTGTGTGTGTGTATAGGGGGGGTGTCATCCTCACACCCTGTCCCCAGTCCTGCCACTCAGCAGTTCACCAATATCCTTTTTATGTCCGTCCACCCACACGCACCCATCACATACACGGTGGACGACAGCACCCCGCGTGCACGTGGCAGCCTGCTGAGAGACAGGAAATGGAGGAGGAAGTTATCGCCTCCACTCCCTGGCGTTCATTAATCAAAACCTGGCTGCCGCTCCCTATTAAACACCGCCGCGACGCGTCCAAATGCATGTGACCTTAGCTACACAATTGCGTTATATAAACTCGCATGCGGACACACACACACAGATCTCCCCACTCGCACACACTCCGGCTCCCCGGGGCCTCATAGCATCCTGGTGCTTAAGCCTTCCTTCCTGTTCTAAAGACAAAGAATGGCCGGGCCTGGAATCCTCCTCTTCAAAGCAGGGGAAAGCGCGAGTGTTGTCTCTTCCTGTGGAGGGTGTTGCAGCCCTTAGGGCAGCTGCTGCTGTTTTTCCAGCCTAAGCTGAAGGTCAAAGGGCAAATCTGAGGGCTGCCCTGTGACCTCAGGAGCCAGCGAAGAGTTGTGGCACTCCACTTTCCACTACGAAGCCCGAGTTGGGTCCAGAGGTCAGGTAGTGCGCAGCAAAGTGTGGCGCAGCCAAAGGCGTGATTTCAAGCTGAATCATGGAACTCATGTTTGAGTAGTTATTTCTCTCGGTGCATTTTATTGTGGTTGCATTTACGTCCAACAGCCCTCGGTGGCTAGAGTACCCCGTGCGCATGACACAAGCACACCTATGTCTCGGCCGTTAATCTGTAGCTTCCTTTATTTGTTAATACGGACACAGGTGGGGAAAAAGTTAAAAGCTCAGTCAACAAGTCCAAGTTTGTAGTGTGAGATTCCAAAGCCAAGAACTCTCCGTCTCTCCCTCTTTCCGTCTCCATCTCTGTCTCTCTCCATCTTTCTCTCGCGCGACTGTGTCACAGCTATTAGAGACGCGCAGACAATAGATTTATCAATGGTTGCGTTTTTATTTGCTGGCTGGAGCGTTCCGTTAACATTGTAGCTGCATGCGGGCGGCCTTTCTCATCACATCATCCATTATCTTGTTTCCCTCGGTAATAGCTTGAAGTGGAGAGCGATTTTGGCCTAGAAATTTCTCACAGAATAGCACCACAAGCTTTAAATGGAAGCACACAACTCTAGCGAGCGATTGTAGGCGCGTACGCGGCGTTTGCTGCTCTCGCTGGCCGTAATTGGACAGTTAATCAATCAAATATTTAAGCTTCATTTTACCACGCGGCAGGGTGCGCGGATTATAGCAGCAGTTTGGGTGCATTAGGCTGAGCTCAACAACGATACGAACAGCATGGCTTCCTGAATCAGCCAGCATCTGGATTCACGTCTGTGTGTGTGTGTGTGTGTGTGTGTGTGTGTGTGTGTGTGTGTGCATCCTGCATCTTCACGTCTTGGTAGTTTTCGCTGGTTAGCGAGCTGCCTTTAAAAGCATATGTTATGTTTGGGTATTTATTTGCTACTTTAGTCTCCCCGCATTCATCCAGAGACGTGTCGAGATTTTCTTTTTTTTTTTTTCCTGCCCACCCCCCAGGGACACTATTGTGGATCACCAGTCGGTTCTCACCTAATTATCTGGTGACTTGCGCTCCCTTTGACACATAATTATCAAAGCTCTAAATAATTGTCTTATTGCCTGTGTGTTTAGATGTTGGTCTTGGGGAGAGCCTTTTGCCTTTGTTCCGGCCGATGCTGAAATGGAAGAGTGTTTATCCCCGCACAAGACAGATGTCTTATCACTTCTTTCGGTTTATTCTTCAATTCCCAGTTGTGTGTGCATGCATGCGTGTGTGTGTTTGCTGCATGCATATGTGTGTATCATACTGCAAGCTGTCATCTGTGTCAAAGGTAAAATAGCCAAAAGGAAAGTTTTCGTGTGTGTGTGTGCGTGCGTATTTAAAAGTAAGCGCAATTTCAAATTCCAAAAGTCAAGCAATTAGCTCGCTCCATAATGTGAGACAGCTCAAAGTGCTAAATGGTGTATTTTGCACTAGAGGTTATGAAAGAGGTCAAGCAGAGAGATATAGAAGGGATGCGGTGGTATGGGGGGGTTGCCGAGGCATGCGTCACCTTTCCAGCTTAAGGATTTAGCTCGTATCAGGAAAGCTTTTGACACATCCCAAGACTGAAAATGAGTTTTCTGTACTGTAAGGTGTGTGCCTTTACACAGGAGAGGATCCATGCCGACATAGTATTGGTGTACTAGACATCCTTTGAAATGTGGACGGCCGAGGAGTCCAATTAGGATTTTCACCCACTTGGCCACAATTAGTCCGTTTCCAACAACGTCCATCTTTTACACCACTTTCTCACTTCTGTCTTGTCTTGTCTGGTCTTCAGGCCAGATGCTCAAGTACACAAGTGGAAGGGGCAGGAGCAAGCAAATGTTTCAACATCTGTCTTTGTTGGGTTTTATTTTTTCGCGCAACAAGTCCACACGCGTTAACATGGCTGCGCTTGCTTTTTGAGGCTGAAGACGGATGCGCAGCAGCTGCCCAGTCCGTCTTCTCGCCGCTAACCGCTCATGCTGACAAGCCGAGAGAGACGGGCATGTGGGAATGGGAATCGTAGCATTCATTCATCTGTCCATCCCATCATTCATAATTCATTCCAGTTTATCCTTTCACATGGTTATTCTCCAAGCCTCCATGCGCTCAGCTTGGGTTTTTGTATATTTTCTTTTTCCATTCGACGACACTGAAGAGCACGCATGGACGTCGATGATTACACGTCTCACGCGTGTGTGGGGAAGTCTCTAAGTGCGTGCGTGCGTGTGTGTGTGTGCCTCAAACAAGTCGCTGAAGGATATCAATCAAACGCGCGCGACGTTGTACGTCTGATGCACATGTGGCTGCGTTCCCAATGGAAAACAGATTTCCTCTGCGGTTTCTCCTGTTATCCGACTGCCTGCCATATTTACACTGAGGTTTTGTTTACATGACTCCACGCTGCTTATCATGACATGCAGATATTTATGATATTAAATGCCATTTGTGTTACACTATTCCTATAAATTCCCCTCAAGGCTCTTGTCACGTCGCCAATGACGTGCATGTTTGCTGCGCTGGTCTGGTTATTTTATAGTTTTTGGCCAGACTGTCTACAACTTTGGCGTCTAGACGTTCGTAGGGCTCGGTTACTTTCAAGCAGCATTATATCCCTGTTTCACTGACACTTTGAAGAGTTTTAAGGCCTTGAATTTGTCATTCCCTTGGGTACTGTTGAGACCTAGGGAGGAATTTGAGCTGGGCATGAATAAAAGTGTGTGTGTGTGTGTTTACGCATGCAAGTGTTACCTGCTTCCTAGCCTTTTCTTTAACAGGACGCTCCCAAGAGTAGCTTATCAGCAGTGTGATATATTAGTTCTTAGTGCCTTAATAGATTCCATTTATCTCTATACACCTCCTTTAATTTAACTGTGCTTGGGGAAGGCACTGTATTCAAATGACCATGGACACTTTGATGTAGCACCAAGCCCAGCTCTAGTCCCTATAAAATGGATCAAGTGAAGTGATTGTTAACCTATTGTTGTCAGAGCTGTCTCCTTTCCAGGCTCCTTTATCTTGCGCTTAGCGGTTCGCGTATACACACAAAGTGTGTTGTTGATGACGCCAGTGACAAGTCCATCTGTTATGTAGAAACTAGCCCTTTTTTTTTTTTTTTTAGGAAAATACTTATATAACCTCCTGTATTTCTGTTTCTCTCACTCTCAGATGATCCACAGAGAAGCTGACGTGATGTCATGTGTGCGTGCGGTGGCCATGACCGACTCGGTTCACAACGTGTGGCACCAAGATGCCAACCTGTTCATCAAAGAGTGGCTGAAAGAGGTAGAAATCTCCCTCAGTTCCTTCAGTTTCTAGTAAAATCCCCCATCCTTGGTGGATATATAACATTTCACAGGAAACGCCACGATAAACAATCACCTTCGCTCGTATTGACTGCATACATCGACCCAAACAGGGTGGCATTTCATTCAGCAGACAGAGGCACTTCTGGAGCAGTCACCAGAAGCCAATAAGTTTTTTTTTGTTTGTTTTGGGTTTTTTCCCCGACGCCACACTCTTGTTTGCTTGTTTGGTCAGATGTCAATGAGAAATCAAAGCCAAAGGCCAGAAGGCTGTCTATTAAAGCAGTAGCTTTATTCAGTTGTTGCCCTTTCAAAGCTGATCCAAAAGACCAAAGGCAACACCTGGGGAACCTTCAGGAATCTCACACTACATTAAAGTAGGCAGATCCTATGTGCAAACACACACACACACACATACGTTAACAAAGAATATTACTGAATACGAGAGGAAGTTCAGCAGTTGGTTTTTGCACACTTGACAAAATGTAATAGCAGCTAATCTTTGGCTGACGTTTTATATATTAGCTTTGATCAGCTCTCCGCTCTGCGAGCTTATATCTACCATGTACAACTACCGCTGGTGAAAGATGTAACATCAAGTTCAAGTAGGCACTGCTTTACTACATTTTGCTTGACTTGTATTTAAATGTATTGTTTTCATATGCATGGTAAGCTAGGTCAGACCACGTTGGTGTGCCAAGGGAGAACTCCACCGGTCGAGACTCTGTGTGCCGACTGTGCGGTCAGCGTGGACCTCGCCCACATTGTCATTCCAGCCAATTGACCTGCAGTTCCCATGTAAAATGCCACTTAACCGATCAGCTAATTTTTAAAGTGAAGATTATGGCTTCATTTCTGGGAAAATCTATGTCTTGTTCGACAATTAATTAACATTAATAAACGCCCCACTGAACATTAAACACACATTTATTATGTTATCATGATTAATCATTGCTGTCACTCGTAAGGACTCGAGTACTTGTAGCCATCCATAACATACACATATTCGGTACCACCTGGGGTATGCAAAAGACATGTCATTAAAGTGTATAATAAGGGTTTTATTACAGTATGGTGTTTGCATTCAACAGTTTTATTTCAAGATAAACAAAGATGTGTCTGTCTGTCTTTTTGTTCTGGTTTTTCTTCGTTTCTGGGTGTTATTTCTTTTTCTTTCTGTTTCTCTCTTTTTCTCTCCGGCCTCAGAAGTCGGTGATGTTTCAAGGTTGGAATGACCTGCTTTTGCTGGACTTCCTATTTCTTATTTGTTAGAGAAATGGTCGTGGCATGGCATAACTGTAAAGTAAAGTGTATTTATTAATTATGTATAGGCTTCTGCTTCTAGCGTTAACCCTTTCATTCTCCCTTGCGCTTTTAGGTTGAGTTGAGCACACACTAACACAAGCATTACTCCTCTGTGCGTGTGTACAGCACTGATGATCTACAAAGCCAAGGCTTACAAATGTATTTAATTATTTTACAGACATCAAAGGCCAGAATAATGAAAATGAGAGTCATGTTACAGGAATTTTTGTTCGTTAAACAGTTTAATTCTGCACCGCTCTGATATGGGTTTTCACATGCCGTTGTCAGATCATTTAGCCTGTCGTGTTTCTTTTCTTTTCTACACCAGATGAGGTTTTAATCAATGCTCAGCCTTTTCCCTTCCATAGACGTTTACTTCGCTTTGGGCTCTGCCCCGACCTCAGATCATCCTCCCTCTGCTTGCTGTAGCTGCATCTTGTCAGTATCGGAGGTTAGACTGCGCCCCTGGCAGGGCACCGTGGCTGCCCTCATCCTCCTTGTTAAACCTTCCAGCAGCATCTCCTTCTTGTGGGAGGACAGTGAGTGTGAGATCAGAAAGATGGAGGAATTTAGAGATCAGCACACAGTGGACAGGTGATATGGACATAATGGGTCAGAAAGGGGAGGGGGATTTCAGTGAGTACTGACGAGTCAGAAATAATCTGAGCTCCTCGTAGCATTGTAATCCCTAGGGCAGGGAGAGAGATGTACAGCCAAGGAGAATATACAGTAGGAGAGTCCCTGTGGACTCGGTTAGAAGAGAGTAGGGGAAGAAAGACCGGCATACAGAGGAACACACATAATGTACATGCATAAAAATAACATGATGCCGTTTACAGTACAGGATGTATGAATGAGTGACTGGGGGAGTGGATGGTCTAATTAATCACCGGTACACTGCATGAAAGCATTACATGAACAATAATAGCTGAGGTCAGATACATTAACATGTTCACACATGAAACCATAGCATTGGGATATCTCTGAACTCATTGAATCCCAGCAAATGCGATCTCTGGTGCGTTACATTCGGTTGTGTGGCTTGTCCAGTGTGCTTGTGCTGTCAGAGGCTCTGGCACTCTCCTGCTCTCATGGGTCTCCATCTTACTTACTATAGACGAATGAGCTGTGATCGACCATAGAAATGAGTACTGACAGGCCTGTGCAGGCAAGTTACTCTCTGAGGTAGAAAGACAAAAGGCAAAAGAAGATCTGAGTTTTCGCAGAGGGCATGTATTTATAGAAAAGACTAAGAAATGTTTTAGTTCGAGACTGGTAGTAATATTACTCGTGTCATCGTATACAGAATGTGTGTGATCAACGAAAGATGATCCCGAAAGGCGAAACCAACAACACAGTGTTTGTAATTCAGAGAGGGTTTCCAGCAAAATTCCTTATAGGAAGCGATGAACGTTTAACTGTCCATTTAGAACCATTCAGTTTGTCTGTGTAGAAAGGGAACGCACTCACACATGATGGCCAGAAACGTTTTAAAAATGCTGCCTGACTTTATCATACTCCTGCTTATTGTGTATTTCAACGTGGATCCAGTTCTGATCAGAGGCTCAGCTCAGATAGCTTAACGGCGGCGTGTTGGTCGGCTAGAGCTCTCTCTGTGGGAACCAGCACCTGTGTGCAGTTTACCTTCTCTAAGCAGGCTATTAGGGAAGTGCTTAGTGTCCCACCAAGCTCCTGCACCCTGTCTCGTGTCTCACAGCCCACAGGAGCCACAACGCCGACGCCATCTGGCCCTGATTAATGCTGATGGACCTAGGCGAGGACCATTATCGCTCATTTGGGGCTATTCCTCATTTTTCATCTATGCCAGCTTTAGTCTGAGAAGAATTGAAATGAGATAATATGGCGTTTTCTGGCGTTATGGCGTTTCCTTCATTGCGAGATGCTGAAAACTGGATATGTTTGTGGATGCTGTAAGAATCGTAAACAGCTTGTCAAATTAATCACATTTTCTGTAGCATTGCTGTACATGGTTAAATCTAGCATCTAAAAGGGCTCTGCTCGAGTTTGTTCCTTTGTGGGAGCAATTAGAGGTGCTGTGTAGAACCCAGGGGTTTGCCTTGCTCGCAAAGGAACTTCGCACCTATGTATGTAATGATGTGCATATGCTTCAGCCACCTGTCTCAAACCCCCTCATGTTGTCTTTGCAATGGGATTCCATGGTAGTAAGTGTCATATCCTGTCTCCAGTGATCTCCTCATTCAGAACGCTGATGCAGCCGCTCTTGGTAAACATTTGTCATCCTTTCTGATTTCCCCATCTGCAGTTTACCCGGTGGCCTTGGCTCCATCTCTCTGTCCTGAAGCCGGTCCCAGCTTGCCTTTGACAAATCTATTGAAGCTCCTTTTTCAACTCTAGCACCCTCCCTCTACCACTTTCTCTGACTGGGACCAGAGGCTTTGAAATTCCTCCTCTTGCTTCCAGCCCAGCTGACATCTTCCTCCAGACGGCATGAATTTAGGATATACAATGAGACACTCGATGTAGCAGTCAAGGAGCGTTCCGTTTGGTGGCTGGGCTCCATGCTGCACAACTAGGGCAAGCAGGAATTCTAAAAATACACAGTGCAGGATTGTTTATTCCAGTGGCAGGTGACATTCCCCCCACCAAACTCAGCATGGAGACGATTGACAGGATTAGAGAAGAAGAATAAGCAGGAGGAGAATAGGAGGGGCACTGCAGTGGGGAGGTCACAACAGGTCTTTCTAGCCCTGCTAGTGTTATAAAGCATATAAAGCATGTTTGAAAAATCAGTTGGGAACCTGTATGTGCTGGTGTTGAGTTTGATTTTGTTTGTCCTTCTTTGTTAGGGAGTATTGGTTTAATAGCTAATGTTTGAACCTTTGTCATGCACCGTGTCCTTTCAAGTTAATACCAGACAGAACTGCGCCAAGCAGTTCCTTCTCAGTATTAATGGCACAATATGGATTTTTATTATTCAGTAAGACCTGCACATTTGACCCGTAAGATAAGTACAAAAGAAACAATGGATCACTTCCCAGAGTATGGCTTCCTACATGTATACACACACACATGCAAACACACACTATCTGCACACACTGGGATACTGATCCCAGGAGAGTGGGTGGTGGTATAGTAACCTCTGGGGACAGACCAGGCTGAAGGGGTTAACAGGGTGACAGGCTGAGGTGTGATGTGACCTGGAGTCATGTGTGTGAATGTGAGGGAGGATTGTGTGTAGTGGGGTGTCCACAGCAATGGGACTGCTCCTCTCTGGTCTTGTCATGGGAGGGTAGTTTTGGGAGTAAGGTCTGGGGAGGTCGCCGGATTAGATAGTGTATGTAAGCGAATCAGAGCCAGGGCGAGGCCGGGTCACAGCTCGGTTGGGGAGGGGGAGCTGTAATGGCTGACAGAGCAGTGTCTGCAAAAGTAAACATACTCAGATAAGCAGCGCTTCACAAGGCCGCCAGCTGCAACATGCTAATCTCGTTTACATTTCTCTCTTCAATTGAACTGTCTTTTTTTTTTTTTTATCTTATCTCCAGAACCTACTTTTCCATTGCATTCCTTAGGAACCTCTTTTTCTTTGACATCACACCCCATCTGAACCAAAAGACTCTCTTTCTGTTCTCTCTCCAAAACCCATATTGCCTAACATGAATCAAGAAAAATGCATCATAACCAAACCCAGAATGTGAGCTAATTTCCTCACCCTCATCTCAGATGCGAATTTCTGAGATGCATGTCTAATTAAACTTGCTGTGAGTGCGGACAAAAGGCCCTTAATGAAGAGAGAAAACACGGGAGATGAGAGCGGCTCTGTCTCAGTAACAGGACTGATGGCGAAGGGGGTCAACGAGGTCACCGGTGTGATCAGTCACCCCTAGATCAGCAGCAGAGGCGCGTCCGCTCCCCAGCAACAAACACTCTTAACTGTCGCTGAGCCATGTCACCAAGCCGCCTAATTGCTTGTTCCTGTCTCTCTTCCCCACTGTCTCTCTCTCTCTCTCTCTCTCTCTCTCTCTCTCTCAGCGATGCTGTAACTGGGTGTCGAGTCCTGAGCCGTTGGATACCCCAGTGGACTCTTTACACCCTGATTGCCGTCGCCGCTCAGCAGGTATGAGCCTCTACCTTTCACGTTCCTCTAGCACTTCCCAGATGTTCAGTGAAGCACAGCAAGCAAAGCATTATTTATCTGTTTTCACTGATTCATTTCCTTCGAAACTTTACTGACGGTCAAGCATATTTCAGGAATGTTCAGCTGAGTAATAGATCCTGCTTAAGTTCATATGCTAAGTTTCTTTTTATTTCCCCGTTGGTTTCAGCGTACATCCAGGGTGTCCATAATTCCGGGTTACATTTCTAATCTGCAGCTAATATAATCCAGGACACGTTTTGCCCAATCTAGCTCTTATCCCTACGCAGTGAGGTTGGGACTTGCTGTTCTGATTGCCTTCATACCCCATGCATGGTCTGTTGCACATAACAGACAAGTTAGACATAGTTTCAGATTTGAAACGTAAAAAAAAAAATACAGATATTATCGTGGGGTAATGAAGGGCCTCTCATGCTGTGGGTTGATTAGGGTTAATCTTCCTGTGTCATCAATAAAGTATGTCATTTTTTTGTGTGGTTGTTGTTCATGGCCTTGTTTGCATCATCATAGTCAGGTACTAGCACTTCCGAGCAGAGATGATGCAGTTCTGCTCCCTGAGCTGTGTGAATAAGCCTCGGGTGGCTCTATGTATCAACCCTGACAACACCAGTTAGATCAGTTTATATGGGAAACACCAGATCAGTTAATTTAACCAATACTTCATCCACTCTAGCTTTACCAATAGGTAAACAACGAAGCTATAAGAGCCTATTTATCATTCTGAATCTTTACGGTAAACTCTAACAGGTAGGTATCTCTAACAGGGCGATATTAAAATAATGCGACCAACAGTAATAACGCTGCTGGGTTGATAACTCAAGGAGAGATGCTAAATTGACACACATAAAAGAAAGCCATGCATGAAATCTGGGCCTAAGAAGGTTTAGGGTTCAGTTGACGGATTGGGCCTGATTTTTCCATCTATGAATTCTGCAGTGTTATCTGGCTGTCTTTATTTCTATGACAAAACAAACATCATGCTCGTTCACACTGAAAAAGATTACGTTTGTTGCTTAATATGCAAGATTGTTTGAAATCCAGGCTAGACAGACTGAACAGGCAGACTTGCAGTATATGTGGGCTGTGTTGTAATGGTTCACACACACTCAGACACACTCATTACTCTGTGTGTGGTGTTGGTGCCTGATGGTGGTATTTTATACTTGGATCGATGGGTTACAGCAAGGTGGAGAAAAGCATGTCTATTGCACTTAATCATCTGTGAATCTCCTACCATCATGCCATGTGTTCATGATGTGGGTATGGTGTGTCTGCATGTCTGGATGCATCCATCTGTGTATCCTACTCTGACATCTCTGTTTCCAACATGATAAAACGTAGACCAGTTCTCCTCCTTCGTTTTTTTGGTTTTTTTTAAAAATCCGTTTCCTTTTCCAAGCGCCCCATCATTCAAACGGATTCTTTCAGAGAAGGTCAGTGCGCCTTGGCAGAAATCTGGCAGAATTTTATCAGTCCAAGCAGACTGAAATATGTGCTGAAATGCGCCGTAGCCTGGTAGCGCTGGAGAGCCTGACCCACAGTACAAGCTCAGACAGGAAGCAGCTTGCATCAACCAGCACAGAAGAGGCAGGCAGCAGATCTGGCCACCGGATGATATAGATGTGCCAGTGTTAGGGCTGTTGTGGTTTCTGTTTGTGTGATAACTGGTAATTGGTTTCAATGGACTGAATCCTAGATGTGCTCTTGCTTTTTTTTTTTTCTCTCTCCTCGAACACTTTTGCTTCTTAAAGACTCTTGTTTTTTTTTTCACATCTTCACACAAAAAAAGTCGCCCTCCTCACACATCTGCCTCCACCACACTTATTACTCATTGCTGGGCCCGATTATTAATTACAAAGGGAAGAGTGCCCTGAATGTAAACAGTGATTAATTGTTAACAAAAGTAAGTTAACGTGTACCTGAACTGTAATTATCTGTCCTACACACTACAAGCTTCTGAACACAGACAAGTAATTAACCCTAATTGCATTTACAATAAAGAAGAACAGAGGGGAGTAGTGAACTTAAACAAGAGCCTTCTTTGATCTAGAGTACGATTTTTGTCAACTGATGTATGCACAGGGGGTTTTTTTGTGTGTGTGTATTTTTTGCAACCTTTTTTTTTCTTGATTTTTCAACCTGAATCTGCTCTGTTATTAGCTAATGAACAAGATCCCTTTAAAAATTTAATTTTAACTACAGAGCAATACGATAGTATTTGGTGTCTGAAAGCATCTCGACTCGCTGTAACGTGAATGCGCCTAATAAAGACATGTTTGATGAAAACAGTCGCATACAATGGCCCTGGGACCACTTGTGTAACTTCACTGGTCCATGTCAGTGACGGCATAGAGCTCCACTGGGCCATGTTTTCTTGCACAATGGAAAGTCATTGGTCCATGCAGTGCTGACTCAATAGAGTTCCATTACCATTTTTTACCCATTCACTCGTTCCACGTGCTATTGACTGCCCAGTTCTACTGACTCTATTAAAGTCGACTGAGAGAGTGACTGACATACCTTCACTCATCCCTCCATACCCAGCATTCAGGTGCACCTGGTGCTCGTTGGTGCCCTTGGTCACATTTCCCCAGGAAACGCAGACCCACTCAACTTTGTGACCTCTTTTATTTTTCCAGCCTGTTTTCGCCTCTTGCAAGCGCGAGCTTATCCGTAAGATCAAAGGAAATATCACTCTTTTCCAACTGGATGTGCCACCCATGTTACGAAGGGAAAGTTCAGCAGGACACTGCGGGAAGGTTATCACCATTCGTTTCCATGATGAACTCGTGAAGACATGCCTTGTGACCAGCCTGGAACAATGTGTTTGCTGTCAACCGGGATGAAACATCAGATCAGGCATCAAAAGGCTGATGAAGCACACAGGTGTATGTGCACTTTTTATGTTAGGCGCTTAGTATGAATAAGACTTGGAGGTATTTTGTACTCTGTGAATCTAGGTCAGCAGATTTTTATCCCTTTATCTGTTCAGACTACAAACAAATGAAGGCAACAAATCAAATTGATTGTAGGTTCAAGCTTTGTACACTCTTGGTGGGGTTTTTTTTCCCCCTTTTATTTTAGCACCTCGGATCATCAGTTATTTTAACCTGAACCCTGCACTACAATTAAACAAGTTTGTGAAGTAAGTTTACTTGGGTAGCAACAAAGTGGGAAGCCTTAGAGAATAATCATGCTGGTTGTATTTCATCGTGTGAGTGTTGGAGTTTTGAAACTTGGGTTTGGATGAAACACAGAAAAGAAATCAAGGATCTTCAGTAACCACTTTTTCCTCGTGATGATAGCGGTGGATCCGGGGCTTATCCTGGAAACACTGTGCCCAAGGAATACACCCGGAATGGGACTGCCAGTCCACTTACTGGCATTCTTTTGGGCAGTTGGAATAAACCGGAAAACCAAGAGGAAACCCACATGGACATGGAGAGAATATGTGAAACTGCACAAAGACAGTAACTCAAACTCAGGCTCATGCCAGCACCCCTGAAGCTATGAAGCAGAAGTGCTGCTTTCCGTACCAATGTGCTGCCTGGAAAATGATCCAATCACATTTTTATACAGCATCTACACAGATATGACCAAGCTGGCTCTTCCTACTGTTTAGAACTTTAGGATTTGAACAGAATTAAAGAACTAGCAGAATCAGGAAGTAACCATTTAATCAGGAAATAACAAGATGCAACACTGAGCGCACCTCCGCGTACTAGCGTAAAAAGAAACGAAATCCGTCAAAGTGTTACAGCGGTGACGGGAGAACAGCTGGATATTGTCCCAGTGGAGAATAAATAGAGATAATTAGGAGTGACCAATCGAACGCCACTGTTCATATTGCTTCATCAGTGAGTTACGCTGCTGTTTTTGCATTCCTAGGTTTTCTTAGCGGCTGGTCGTTAATTATATCCTGATTTAGCAATACGATTTAGCCATGTATCTGGCTGTGAGATATGCACGAGCTTACTGACATTAGGAATTGCCCTATTGAGTTGTGTTTTTTGTTTTTGTCAGCAGCTGGTCGTATGCAGCTGGTATCCTCTTTGAGTTGTTTTAAAGCTTTATAAATGATCAAGAACTTATCACCGTGTTAATGTCACACTAGCTTTATTTGCAGCGTTGAACGTGTTGAAGGCCTGAACCTAAAAGGCACAGTTCATCAGGTGCTAGATTTAAAGGTTTATTAAGTGAGATTTTAATACGTTGCCATATCAATTAAAAATAATGAACGTGGTTAAGAACATCACATGTTATATGACAGATGAGCTTCGAATCAGTAAACAGCAGGCGTAACTCAATCTGTCAGTCGTGGTATTCCATATGCTTCCCGTTAATGTTCAGTTCAGTACTGGTTTGCTAAGGAGAAGCTGAAAGTTCCTCAGACTCCCTGCTGTGACGTTACCTTTCTTCTCTGTCTGTTTTACGAGCACGCTCGCAGGGGAAGCCCTAGTTGTCATAAATATACATATTGACATTGTATCACAGTGCAACTTCCTCGTGTTATTTTTATTCCCCAATTTCACGCCCTTTGTACAAGTCCCATGTGTGGCTTTGAATGAAAGTTTGATGGAGTTTTTTTTTCGTGCACCCCGTAATTTCGTTCTGACTTTCTCCCATCCTGAGGATCAAAAGACATATCCTTCATTTTCTATTCTTCTTGCACGCACACTCGCACAGACACACACGTGCGCGAGCGCGTACAAAAAAAATGACATGGGGCCTAAACGCATTTGAACCGGCTCCTGCTCGGGATGAGTGGCAGCCCCTGGCCCACTTGGCACTCGGTTTTATGTAACGAACCCCTCGGTTAGAAGAGCTCAGCGCGTGAACGTTGTGCTGTATAAGGACTTTTGTGTCATTTCTCTTTTTCTTTTCATTTTATACTCCCTTTCTGCCTGTTTCTCCCTTTTTCTCTTGATCTCTTTCAGGCTTGCTCCCACTCTCTCGCTCACCCCCCCCCCCCCCCCTTTTTTTTTCCCGCTCTGATTTTTGTCATACTTTTGATAGGGTCAGTCTCAAGACACGGAGGAAAGATAATTCAAAGAGTCTGAATTTATTGGTGAATTCACACCGATATTTGGGTAACGTGGGGATTTTTTTCCCCCCGTTGTTGTTCTCGTCGATGTTGTCTTGTTTTTTCCCCCACTTTTAAGCTTTTCTTTTTTCTTTCTTTTTTTTTTTATTTTGTCTGCGTTTTGTAGGGCAGAAGTCGCTCCCTTTTGAAGTCTCTGTTTTGTTTTCTTCGCAGCAGGACACAAAACAATCTTTTCTGCCATTTGCTGTGAACTTGAGAACGGTCAGTAAAGGATGCGACCTTCTCTGTGGTGTGTTATTGAAAAACATTGGTGGTTAATACGGACGCTACTTACCCCAACATCTATTGCTGTTTGTTGCGGATCCAGGTCAGCATGCAAGTCATCTTTGATCTTTTCCTCCCGTTTCTTCTCCGGAGACAGTGTTTAGACTTCTCTGTATCTAAGACACAGGTCTGTCGTTTCAGGCTGGTCACTTTGATCATTCAATCACATTTGATTACATACGGCTCCGTAGCGCCTCTTCTGCCCCTGTGTGGTTCATGTCCCTTGTCGTTTCCTGGCCTTGGTAAAGACTAGATCACAGGCTACTCACATTGACCACTGCCTCCTTCCCCCTCGATACATCAATGTCTGTGATCCCCCTTGGCTATCTGCATTGGTTCATTAGAGGCGGGCATCAGCGCCGTTATTTCCATTCAAAAGAGGGAACAAGTAAGAGGGATCAACTATAAGGCATGAATGGACTATTTGTTCTCTTTTTATGGCCAAAAAAAAAAATCAATATGCACAGTCTGTTCCTCCATGCATAGATAACGACAGTGTGTATCCATTGCGTGTTGCTGTGCATAATGAGTCCCCAGACCCAGCTCATTTTACCTAAACCAATGTAGCAGTAGCCTCAGCTGTGCCTTTATGCTGTATTTTGTTATTTCTTATGATCTCATCTTATCTCTCTGCCAATTTTTTTTCACTTATGTATTACAATTTTTAAATGGAAACTAGTTGCTAAGCAACGTGAAAGGTCAGGTGAAGCATAGTTTTATTTTTTCCTTCTTCTCCCACCCCACCTTCCCCTCATCATGTGTAATAGTAATCATGTTCAGAATTAAACTGCACGATAGGTTATTTCTTTACTTATTGCTTGGGAGGAATTTTATTTATTTATTTATTTGTTTGTTTGTTTGTTTATTTATTTATTTATTTGATTTTTTTTTTTTTTTCTTTTTTTTTTTTTTCCTCTCAAATTATTATTATTAATGTCACTGTCTGGGCATTTTGAAGGTAAGCGAATTATAATTCAGACCATAGCACTCCACTACTCAGCATAACGACAGGACGCTGCACAGATCCAAGACGCTCGTCTCGTCCTGATGCTAAAGCATCCTGGTGAAGATGTGGACTTAGCACGTGTGCACAAATATCCAACAAGAACTCAGTGGCGCTTGGGGTGTACAAGCTGCACTTGTTAAAATCGTTGTTAAGCTGTATCTTAATAAAGGTACAACACCACACAGGGATCCAACTTTGATGCCCTCTTCTTCACCCTGCTAGTCTGTGCTGACCTTAATGCTATGTGAACCACTTAACCATCTCTGGAGCACTTAGTGCAGTTCACATGATGGTCAATGGATAGTCACCGGGCAGTGGGCTCCCAAAAGGCCTATGGCTAAGTCCAAGCCTGTTAGCAACATGAATATTCTCTAGACCTGCTTCACTGTGCAGTCACGCTGAGGCCACAGGCAGATTAAGACCCAGTAACGTGCACTTCATCGTTCCATAGAAAGCATGGAAGTTGGTTCAACCTGAGATTTTAACCTGCGTGTGGTTTTTTAAAAAGACATCATTATGTACAAAACGCTGACGTTTCACCGGATTTAAATCGGAGTCCTTCGGCAGTGTCTGTAATGTATCTTCAGGAGGTTTTTGCGTGTGACTCATTTCGATGTGGTGATAAAAAAGAAAAGAAAAGAAGAAAAAAACACGGCTTGTTGGCCTTTTTCTGAACTCCTGAGCGGGATAATCAGATTGTGTACTGTTTTTTTCCCCCACAGCTTTGCTAAATGAACGCACAAGCTCTGGGAGACTCAAGCTATAGCTCTAACTCCAAAGCTATGACCTATGTGTGAGAATTAGTGTCCAGGCTGTATAAAGAAAGACCTGTTAGAAAGACAAACACTGCCTGGCAGGAACACTACCTGAAAGAGGGCTTTCAATTAAACGTGGTGTGCTCAAAATAATTAGAGCGAAACAGTACCACTGGTGTTGTGCTGTAGGTATTTTAAGCGAATCAAGATGACCTGTATTCAGGTACACTTTTGTTTATTTATTCATTCATTTTCACTATGTGGGAGTCCAGAGCCTGTTCGGGGAAACACTGGGTATGAAGCAGGAAAACACCCTGAATGGGACGTCCTAATGAGGCAATTTAGCATAGCCAGTCCACATATCCAGCAAATCTTTTTTGGGAGGTGGGAGGAAACCAGTGAACAGGAATCCCATGTAGATACAGTGAGAACATCACACATACAGTAACCAGAGCTCAGGATCTAACTGTGGACACTGGACCAGTGAGAGGGCAAAGCTACCCACTGTGTTACCTTCAGTCTGTGTGGGGCAATTGTTAAAAATGCAAATTTTTTATTTTTTTTTAGTCCCGACTCCATTAGCGAGTGCTATTTAGGGTGGCTAAATAGTCGGTACTGCTGTCATCTTGCATCCAGTGTACATGTAGCTGAAATCAAGTGTGATGCTGGCCTAAAACATAATCATTGTACTTTTATTCTCATCACAGCCCACAATTGGCATGTCATTTTGCACTGCTTGTCTAACAAACCGCATCCAGCTCCACATAAAGTCATCTTTCATCTAGTCTTCTGTCTGTTAGCTGCTGTTTATTCAAGCGCTGCTCACACATAATCCCATGTCCACCTCCCACCTCTCCACACACACCCCCGAAACATCCCAGTCAGGTGCTGTTAGTGTTAGCAAGCTTCGCAGACGCTCTGTTAGCACTCTAAGTAATGCAAGCCACAGCGTGGGTGGAGAATAGCATCAGCATCGGTCTGTCCCCGGCTGCCCATCAACACTAATAAACAGCTCACTTAGGAACGTCCTGCCACGCGGAGAAGCGCGGCAGTCACCATACACTCGCTTGGCTCCGACAGGGCCTCGTCTAAGGACGAGGATACTCGCCTGTTATTATATTTCCATTTTTCTCTCACCCTGCAAAACTTCTCTTTATCATGCACACACAGGGAGACACACAAAAGAGAAGCCCTGTGAATGTTTTTCATCCAGCCACTTTATTACACTGGCAGACTAATGGGGCACTTTTCTCTGACAGCTCTTGATAAGGGCGAGAAGTTGCCTTGTCGGCTGCAGGTTGAAAGAACTGTGGGAGTCACGATAATTGCGATCAAAGCAGCTGTAATACTCATAATAGGATACTCCATTAGAAAACAGTAATCAATTAATTAGGGTCTGATGTGTCATCCCGTGTTATGTTGTGATCTTATTTTTATTTTTACTTCTCACTGATGCCGTTTAGTCGTTAAATTTACACTGTGCGTGCATGTGCATGTGTGGGGTGTTTGTGTGTGTGTGGCGTGTGTGTGTGTGTGTGCAGCTTTAACAGCCCACCCCTTTCCTCAGTGTTTCTTTTTCTCACAATTATGATTTAATGAAATGCACATTTAAAATGATTGTTAGAGAAAACAGACCAAGGGAGAAAAAAAAAAAAACAAGAATGCTTTGAGAATATATTAGGCAATGTACATAATTGTGGAAGATGATTAGAAAGCAAACATCCTTGAAGGTCCTTGAGTTTATAATCAGCCTCGAAATTAAAATATTTATTTGTTTCCCTTTTTTGCCTGAAAAACGGGATATTATTTATATAATTATGTAAACAAAGTTGAGCGCTTTTTTTTTTTTTTTTTTTTTTTTTGTTTGCCGTCATTTTGGAGAGCACGCCGGTGACCTTGGCTCATTTACCACACA
>JAQMCW010000014.1:4636446-4651446 GCA_030068335.1 Chrysichthys cranchii | reverse complement strand
AAAGTAGATTACACACACATCACTCCTTATATTGTTTATTTAACACTAAATTCTTATTACACAGGGTTATTACACTTTTTTTTTTTTTTTTTTCATTTTAGGAAAATTGAAGTGTGTGTGTTTTGGGGCAAGATGACTCCAAAAGAACAGGAACAGCTAAATGTGGGAACATTTATCTGGTCCCTGTGAGGAGAACTGCTTAAAAAAAGCTTCATCTTTTCTATAAAAAGAAAAAAGGAGGGGAAAAAAGAAATTAAAAGAGCCAAAAGATGTATTAATTAATACTAATTAATTAGTTAATTAATTAATTAATTAATAATGATAAGGTTAGGGTTATATCTAGGTGTTTTTGATGCATTAATTAATTGTATTAATAATCATGTCAAGGCAAGGCCACACAAAGATAGGAAGACGAACTTACCTGCGTGTGTGTGTGTGTGTGTGTGTGTATTTACCTGAGCATTTAATTGTGTGTCTTTTCTGCCTGATTGAATTCAGTCGTCTCTCATTGTGAGCTCAGATATCCAGCAGTGGAGGAATGTGTCCAGTGTGTAAACACGTTGATGTAAATGAATGTCGTGTATTGATTCTTCTGGTAATGAGTTCCTGGAGACAGGATGAGGTTCTGGTTTATTGAATAGTCTTAGGCTTCTTATGTTTCTGGCGTGTCTCTGCTTTGTCACTCTTCACTGTCTCGGTTTATTAGGAACCTACACGTCAGGGATTTTCAAACATTTCTGTTACCCGAGCATCACTGATGTTCTGCATTTTGTTGACGATAACTCTTGTTAAACAAGAAATTCATTTTGTGCAGTAGTGTAATACAGAGAATTAGAAGAAACTCTGAAACTGGCAAGGCATCCAAGCTTTAAGACACAGACCATCTGGCTGAGAGGCATGTAAGCCAATAGATCACTGTGAGCTCATCCTCATTCCTTTCTTTTTGGATACTTTCAAAGCACAAGGTAGAGAAAAGACACGGATGAATAGGTGATGAGATCGAGTGATTGATTTTGAATTTTTCTTCTAGATTTCTTTCTTTGTTTTGTTTTTTTTGTTTTTTGTTTTTTTTAAACTGTATTACTATATATAGGAACGAATTAGCAGGATGCTCATTTCTTTGCTTTTGTTTGATAATTAGGATATTTACACAGGTAAATGGGGCCAAGAACGGGTATTGTAACAACACAGGCTGAACCTGTCCATCTTCTGTCTGTCCTCCCTTCTGTACCAAGATCTTGCAAAAATATTACCACCTACACAGTCAAGATTGGATTATCCTCAAAATCCGTTCCTATGCACTAATTAATCCCTCTTGACACGTATTAAATGCAAAGTGGTCAAAGGCAAGCCACTTTAACTATTGTCTCCATTTAAGGGGTGGTTGAGGACAAGCCCCATCAGATAAAAGAACCCTTGCCCTGGAAGTGAGGTATATGTTACCTGCATCACTAATGCAATTACTTACGCTTGGCTAATTTCCTATACGAGAGGTTTTATTTGTGGCCAGGCCAGTGTCCTGTCCCGAAGTTGCACTTTCGAGGACGGACAAATCCGTGTCTGTCGGAGCAGCTAAGTAAGAGCTTTGACTCGGCAGTGATGACTCGTAACTGTCGGTGAAATTTTGCCTGGCATTACATCATTTTAATGGAGGAAGCTACTTAAGATTGGGGTCAAAGTAGAAGTTAAGCTGTCTGTGTAGATACTGGTGTCAATTTGATGTCAGCCTGGAGGTGAGCAGGCGAATAAGAGCTGGTTTTCTGTGTGTATATCTTGCTCTGTGCTTTACTGACTGACACATGGCCACTCCTGTTGTGCCTCACCCTGTGGTTGACCCGAGCAGAGCTGGATGTGCTGTTTAACCATCAGCGTGATGATGCAATCTGCTGTAAACACATTAAACCAACACCCTCTCATACTGAAAGCCTTCTGCAATGTATCCCAGTCCACAGTGCCCTCACTACTATCAGACCCAGCACACGGCAGGTGGCCCGCATTCTCCTCCACTCCAACCTGGGCTCAGGTCAGTCGTCTCCACCCTCACCCCCACTCCCCTTCCTGTGCAGGTCCTGGGCCGTGCCAAAGGTATGGGTGAGTGACGTGGCACTCTGGCTGACCCTGTCTCTTGGCACAGCCTTTGATTTAATGGGATTAGTTGGGTAATGCAGACTCTGTGTCTGTTCCTCTCACCGGGGCCTTTTTTTAGCCCCAACCGTCAGGGCTCTGCCAGCGTTCATGGGGTCGAGGGCACCACAGTAGTGTGGGCAGGCCAGTTGGGAAGACCAGGATGGGTCGTACCCAGGACGCAGAGACAGCAGGTCAACGTGGGCGCTCAGGTATTGGCCATTAAACACTGACACATTTCACGTTTGCGCTACATCCCTGTTATTGTATTTTTTATGGTGCGTTCCTCTGATGTTTTTTATGTATCAGATATGTATTAGATGCATGTCTGGCTTTCGTCCAGATCTCTTGCACCGTGGCTAGGAAGGCTTCCAGGTTCCCATGTGTGGCCATGATTGGCTTTGATAATTGCTCAGGCTAGCATGTGGAGCAAATCTGCTGTCCACGCAGCTCAGTGCAAAGCCACTCAAGACCTCTGTCGAGGATCTCTCCTACGTTCTGATTACTGCTTTTTGGTGCCAGTTCCACTTGTGAATGTAATGAGAATTTGAACAACCCAGCACATCCTTATGAATTTGAAACCCCAGTGGTTTTGTGTTGTTTGGTCTGAAAAAGTACGTTAGAGAGGTCCTGGACCTGCACTGATGGACCGTGTCATGTCACGTGTCATGTCAGCTCGAGCTGTCCAGCTTTATGACAACGGGTCATGTTTGAATGGCACAGGTGAGCTCGGGCCACTCTAGGGTCGGCTTGGGCTGGGCCACTTTTGACAGCTCATGTGTGTTAGTGCACAGGTGCACAGGTACGTGTGCTGAACACCTGTCCACCCGTGGCCCGAGGACACGCAGGAGCTAGAGTTCTAGCATCAATGCCTAGAAATTCCAAGTCATCCGCGTCTCATGCAGACATATTGCGGCTGGCGTGCATACCTCTGTTCGTCTTTGCAGGGGGAAGAAAATCTGCATGCTAGTACACACGAACCCACACATGGGTTTATGATTAGGATACTCGCACGTTTCAGCCTGTTCTTTTGTCTACATGAAACAAAAGTGCAGGAACTATCTTTCACAAACACCAGCATGACACAGGAAGTAGCTACAATTAGCCATCACAGAGGTCATGAGCATTTCACTCTCTTACTGTCTCTCATCAACTCCTGTGGTTGATTTATCTTTTTGTCCTTGTCTGAGAGGCAAGAAAAAAAGGGGAAATGCATTTATTTAGCTCAGTAGCACTAGTCGGGTTTCAGCTTGGTGAATATTTAATTTCATTGTTCTGTATTTAGAATTCAGGTCAGTTCAATATTGTAAATATTGTGAATATTGACACTTGTTTTGTGGGTTTGTTGGCGAGGACGGAGAGACATCCCTTTTTACTCTATGAACAAGAGTGACTTATTATTTGTGAGGCTTTCCTAACATCCTACCTCTCAGGACACACACACACACACACACACACACACACACACACACACAGAGCGTTGTGATGCACTTTCCTATAAAAGCATCATCCTCCCATTTTATCTAAAACTTCTTTCCCCCACCATCAAGCCCAATCCAGACCTCCATAAAGAAGACAGAAGAAATCAATACTTTGCTATTACGAGCTAACATTTATAAACTTTTATTTAGCTTTTACACTTCTTCTGTCTGCTATTAGATGACTCCATCTGTCTCTTAGTTATGATAGGAAGGGTAAAGTGCTCTATATAAATCAAAATGTGAAGTGCAAAAGATCATCTCAGGCTCACCTGTTTTAGTGTTCCTCTAAGGTCAGTCGTATCCCATACCCTTCAGTGTAAGGCCATTTAGTGGGAGCGATAATAGACCAGGACTAAAATGCTCAAAGCTGCCTTTTTTACTTTTTTTTTTTTTTTTTTTTTTTTCAATTTTTTTACAATAGGGTTTTGAAAGGGTTGTCCACTAATTGTGGTGTCATAAAAAAGAAAAAAAAAAGCAGTAATTGTTATGGGAGCTTCTGGAAGTGACCAAAGAATTATTAACTATCTTTTAGAGTAAATGAAATTAATTCAACTAGGCCAGTGGTGTGAGTTTTAACATCTTTGCCTGTAAGGGTTTTTTTTTTTTTAACACACTTTTGTCATTCATGGGAGTTCTTCAAGATGTATTTTTGGAACTGTACATGTATTTTGCATCAGAGAAGCCCATTAAAATATATTACTAAGATCTGGTGCGAATAAAAAAAAAAACAACATTTTTTTCCCGCCCAGCTACAATTGCAAAATGTGTAAATCTTGCACTGGTTCGAGTCTGTTCTGTGCAGCAGCGTAGTTTCAGGCAGAGGGTAAGAGAGTCGAGGGGATTAAAAGAAGGCAGAGAGAGAGAGACCTTCTGTAGCCCTCTCTCTGTCATCTGGCTGTGCTTGTTCCCACTCAGGGGAGAAGCAAAGCATTCACATCAGATAAAAAATACACAAGACATGGCTGATAGAAGTGCAAGATCACTTCCCCCCCCCTTTGAGACAGCAGAAGAAATATGTGCAAGCTCCAACAGTTTGTGGGAAGAGCACAGTCTGAATTAATGCATAAAGTGAAAGAAAGAAAGAAAAGGCGGTTGGATACGTAGCCTTATCACGGAGGGTATTGGAGGGGAGAAGAATAGGTTGTATACCAAGGCATAGCTGGATGAATTTTGACCAAGTAGGTCACCTTTGTACAGGACAACGTGCGGAAGAATTATAAAGAGCAGGTTTGCAATTAAACAACACTGAAGAAAAAAAAAAACCTCCTCTGGAACTGGACAATGAGTTCGAATGTTGGATGTAGAAATATCAAATCCCAAGGGGGGAGAAAATAAGGCCCTGTTGAGTTTTGGTAGTTTTGTTTAACTCTCTTAGGTAAGACATTTGACCACTCCACATTAATCAGTGACATAAAAGCTGTGACAAGCAATTAGTCTTGTGGCTGTGGTCAGGGACACAGTGCCACGCTGTTGAGTTAAAACAAAATATGTCATGTCCCTTTCCAAACAACAAACATATCACTTTCCGCCCAAAGTCAAACAAGCGCTGAGAATGTGTGTGGCTTTTCAGGGGTATAATCTGGCCCTTCCAGACATCACACTGGTGTAACCCTCTGGCAAGTTACTGGAATGTTTTTGGAGGAAAGTTTCAAATGCTTCAGCATGTAAACCCACTTGATCAAATATATCATCTATAAACCAGCGTGGGTACTCTGTACCGTCATAACATTTTAGAACTTCAAACAGAACCTGGTATGGAGTTACTGAGGCTCGTGGGGTCAGCACCATAAAGACGTGGAATGAAACAAGGATTTAAATCGCGCCAGCAGCCCAATAACCACGGACGGGTAGTAATAAAACTCAAGAGGATTGACCGTTTTGGACAAGGATTGATGGCCATGGGTGATGTTGAGGAGAGGGAGGGATTAACGAGGCATTTAGGCCTGGACTAGAAGCATGGGAGGGATGTTATGTTACGTGTTTTCAGATGAAAGTGAGTCCACTTGCTGAATTGCAATGGGTTTTCCTGGGGAAAGGAAGCAGCGGCACCCACCCTACATGAAATCGTATCACTTAGCAGCTCGGTGCAGATAAAAAGATGTTTGAACTCTCAGACATAATTTATCGGCGTAAAAATTCTCCCTGCGTTCTGTTCATGATTTATGGCTGGGAGTATCTTTCTCCACCCACACTTTAAGCACCATCTCTCATGCTCTCTCGGTCTCTCATTATACTTGGTGATAACTCGTAATAGTGTTTTTCTTCAGATGGTTCCTATGCAACTTGACGTCGTGCTAATGAGTAATGGATCATTACTTCACTAAAAATTAAAAGGTGGACCACACATGTTCATTAAGTGCCGCAGAACTCTCAGACACAATGGCAAAATATTTCTTCCTGCATATTAAAAGCTGAACCACTTAAAGCCTGAACCATTGAACCTGCCGGTTTTAACTGCCTTGATGTAGGGAATATTTCTAATACAGTGCTGCTCAAATCATTTTGCTGATTTATTTCCATATCAGCAAGGAAAAAAAACCTCATCGGGTAAAATTCCATAACACGCTAATATAACGAGTAATACCACAACGCTGTGAAAGTCTGAAAAGGTGTTGATTAATTATCTACAACAGCAACCCTGACAGTAATGCCAGCTTTAATTCAAAAGATTCAAATTTGTTCTGATATGGTATTGTTCCAATAGTAACAGCTCATTCCCAGGGACTTGTGGCCGATGGCTAAAAAAGAAAAATCGTGTTATTCAAAAAAGAAAAATGCGTAATGATTAATATGCCGAAACCTTCTATAAATAGGTATTTTATTTTATTTAATATGTGTGGAAGGTGTCTCGAGTATCAGCAGTTTGTAATTGTCAGTAAGTCTTCAGCCACAGGAGAGTCTTCACGAGAGAGGAGATTGTACTTTGTGGTTTTTTATTAACGTGACGAGCTGATTTTTTTTTTTTTTTTTTTTTGCCTTAACTTCTAGAAATAGGAAAAAAGAGAGAGGCTGGTGAGTAAACTGCTTATTGCTGCTGGAAGAGAACTGGTGACAGGACCTGACATGTTTGGGGACGTTCCCAAACATTAAATGTGCTCAGGAGCTTTGTTCATTAACAAATATAAATTGTTAGTACAGGGGGTCCTCGATTTACGGCAAAGTTCCATTCCTACAGGTCGACGTAACATGATTTTCACCGTTAGTCGGAACTCACACACTGTACAACACTGTATAATGTTAAAACAGCCTAATACAGCACCTAATACAGCACCCAGATCTCCAACTAGGTAGCGAAAAGAAAAAAGAAAAACAATCGCACTGATTGGCTGACGTGGTGAAGGACTCGATTCTAATTGATCCGTACGTTTGTGCTCAGCATTCATTTAAGTCGACGGCGAATGTAAACAAAGCCTCTTTCTAAGACTTTTTAATAAATTTATGGGAGATGGCGACTGACGTAACCACGAAAACACCGTAGGTCGATGACTCCGTAAACCAAGGACTCCCTGTATTCTCAAATTGGTGTTGCATAAAAGTGAATGAAACACTTGTTTGGGGGAAACAAAATGTCTCACACCACCCTGTTGTGGATTATTTTCCTGTAAAAGCGCACTCTGTCATGTTTCATTCCTTATCCCAAAACCTTTATTAAAAAAAAAAACAAAACAAAAAAAAAAAACAGGAACCAGTTTGGTTTAGCTCTTGACTTTGTCACATTTGACTTGATTTACGTTACATTAGTATCATTTGGCAGACGCCCTTATCCAGAGCGACTTATGTTTAACTCATTTATACAACTGAGCAGTTGAGGGTTAAGGGCCTTGCTCAAGGGCCCAGCAGAGGCAGATTGGCGGTGTTTGGATTTGAACTCACAACCTTCCGATCGGTAGGCCAACATCTTAGCCACTGTGATAAGTATTATGATTTAAACACTTATTTTTCTACTGGTAGAATGTTTGAGCAATGTGAGTACAGTCATTTTAAGTAGCTATCTTAAGTCAAGTGCCTCAATTATAAATGTCCCCTTTTGAAGTTTATTATTTAAAAGAAAAAATCGGAGGTTTTTGTGGAGTTGTGCCTTTTAAAATAAACACTTATTCGCTGACTATCCGCGATCCCTTTACACCTATTCTGATGTTTTCCCACAATGTTATCTACAACAGGTTTCTCACATGGGTCGGTAGCCATGCAGCCTTTGGCTTGGTTTTACATCCTTTGATCAATATGATACGCTGTGGGGTGAAAGTTTGCTCCCCTTTAAGTGCTCGCTCCCTCCTGACAGGTGAAAACATATCGATCATTTTATTCTATTTGCCGTTCCCCTCACCGGCTCTCACCTCTGCAGTCAATAGCGCAGGATTGAGAGAGTCTCCTGACCCTCACCTCTCTCGCACACGTACACACACAGACCCGTCACATACACACCCTATCTTTGTAATCTTGTCCCAGTCAAGCTCTACATCGGCAATTTAATTTTGATTAATTGTACCTGGCTCCAGGGTCACGGTGAGTTGCTACATTTGTGTGTCCTACATGCGCGTGGGTATGTATTTAGGTGGGCGCGTGTGTCAGATGTCAGCCGACCTTGTCAGGTACAGGTCTACAGAATCAAATAAAGATGGGATTTGTGTGTTTTTGCCCTCACAGCAAGGGCGGATTGAAATGTGCCTCTTTTTGAGGTCAGTATAGTTGCAGAACTACAGATAGAAGACCTTGCCTGGAAGCTACTGCACTAAATTAGCCTCACTCGAGTTCACTTGTGTGTTACGTCTGAGGTGAACCTACATCTCAGTTCGTCTTCACTCTCATCTGCAGGGAGAGTGAGTGAGTGATAATTATTCTGTCTCTGACTCACATGGCATGAAAAATGCATAACTCTGGGGGTAAGGCATCCTATCACAAGGTTAACTCTTCCTACGCTTGTTTTTTATCTTTACATTAGAAATCTACTCTTTTTACATGCCAGGTTTTGGTGTTTGTTTACTGAGCTAATGTTTAGGTAGGTTGTTTGTACTGAACTTTCAGCCCCTGCTAATTATCTTTGACAAAATTACCATCAGTGAACTGACCACCTGGCTGCTTAGTTTTGTATTTTCTTTCTTTTTTTTCTTCTTCTTTTTTTATAAAGCCTTATGCATCACTCCGTTTAGTTCGTTGCTGCTTAAATTTGTTCTGCTGTCTTTTTTTATTGCACTCTCATTTTTTTTTGTCAGAAAACAGGACCTAGTTACAGATCAGAGACAGAACAGGAGCCGAACCATTACCAGAAAGTAATTTATCCTATGACACCGGCACTTTTGAGGCATAACGGAGCCGTTAGGCATTTGGGCCTTCATTAAAAAAAGAGGAAATTAGCAGCAAACTCAGAGAATGCAGCGTAAGCAAAAACAAGACACAAACCCAAGTTTTTGAAAATGTGTGCTCCAAAATCTTTTGGGGTTTTTTTTTCTTCTTTTGTATTTTTTTTTTATAAGCATACTTTTAAAAACTGGTGGTATTAATGACACAAAACCTGGGCATTAGTCGTGCAGGTATGGCAATAATGTCTGAGGTTTTCATTGTCGAGACTCACACAGGAATGCATTCTCCACTCGCTTTCAGGCAGCTAGTTATCTCTCACCTTGCCATTTCTTTCCCAGCTATCTTTCCTTCTTTTTTAGTCTTTCTCTCTCGCTCCTATCTTTCCTGTCATCAGCACTCTCCAGACAATCCAAGGCCAATGTGAAGTCTTGAACTGCAGAGGACTTTCTTTCCCAGGCTCCCTCTTCTCTTTTGAAGAAAGTTTTTCTCCCCTCCGTTGCCTCTCTCTTTCATTCCACCTCCTGACAAATTGCAGTCTCATCCTCACTCTACACTGCTATCATAGCACAGCTGGACTTTTTCGGGGTCAAACGTAGGTCAGAAGCAAAATAACACCAAGTACATAAAAGTTTGCTTGTGTTCATATCCCATTAAGACACGGTTTTATGTTAAAGTTCAGCTTGCTTTCTGTCATGTTACTTTGGGTGCGTTAGGGTCAATCAGAGTAGCCGAACTATGCAAGTCAGTGTGATTTAAAACCTAATTCATTATAACAAAACCTTATCTGTGTGCATGTCTCACTCGCCTGGCCATTTCTTAGAATCTGTGGGGTTGGGGAATCCCATAAAGCTTAGCCCCAGTGTCCTCCTTCCGCTGTCTGTGCTGAAACAAACAGGGGAAATCCAACTTAAACAACCTCCCAGTGGTCATAGAGACCCCCCGGCTGGCTCCTGGCCGGGCCCCTGACGCAGGGGCTGTACAGAAAGGACAGTGCCCGGAAGTTCCTGTCAGTTAGTGTCCTCACCATCACCGCCGCCTGACCTTCAACCGACTGCAGCACTTCCTTTGGCCTCTTAGATGAGTAAACAACAATGTCCCCTTCATTTGAAGTCCAGCCACAGAGCCAAATGTAATAACATCATTCATGGTTTGATGTGATGGTTGAATAACCACCAAAAAAAAAAAGCCCACAAAAAACAGGTCACAGGTTTTCAGAAGAGTTCAAATCCTGAGAGTAAGACTGTCATTGCAATACACTGGCTTTGTTTTCCTTTAATAATTTGTGTGTCGATTTAGAGGTTTTGCTTATCATCTTGTTGAAAGACGTGGTATTGACAAGTCTAAACCCCCTAGCAAAGGCAACCATGTTTTGAGCTGAAATATCCTGGTACTTGGCAGAATTAGTACAGTCTATCATTATACAGTACAGTCGTCCCTCGCCATATCGCGATTCACGTATCGCGGCTTCACTGTATCGCGGTTTTAAAAATATATATTTATATTATATAAATATAAAATGACGTAGGTTTAAGAGTGTAGAAAGTGTTTATGAGCATAGGAAGTGTTTATAAGAGTGTGGGAAAGGTTAATACGAGAGTGGGAAGGGTTTATAAAGGGTTTTACTTGGCTCTCCCGCCAGTAGGCGGCGCTCGACCACACCCCCTGCTGCCACAGGTACATCGCGGATTTCACCTGTCGCGGGGGATGGTGGCTCTGGAACATAACCCCCATGATAGGTGAGGGATGACTGTAATCCCCTGCTATATCGTGGTTCACATTTTGTGCCCCCGGCTATTCGCGGATTTTTATTTAGAATATATAAAATTTTTTGCAGATTTCCTCGGTATTATAAAAGCAGTTATAACCATTAATTAAAATGGAGTAAAATATTAATAATATATAAAATACAGTACAGTGTATATCATATTTACACAATAGACAAAGATCACAGCGTTGTTTACAAAAATGCGGGGTGGGGATACTGAAAAAAATGATGGCTGGAGGAACAAAGTCTGGCCAATCAGAATGCCCTATTCATTTAACCTTGGTTGTGATTGGCTGCTGGCTATGACACATACGCAACCAACAAGAAGGAACCAGCATTCGCTAACATCCCAGTCCTTCGCCCGTAGCATTACTCGCATGTGATGTTTCTACTAATTCTACACAAAACTCACCTCGTTATATGCTCGCAAATGTTTTTTTTTTTTTTTGTTTAACTGTGTCTAGAAAGTGTTTTAAGGGTGTGGGAGGATAATTTAGGGCTAAAACTATTTTTAAAAAAGCAGAAAGTTTTGGAACATAACCCCCGTGAAAGACAAGGGTCTACTGTATTATTAATCTTCATGTGCCCCTGAACGACCAGGCAAAGGAATGTCCTGGAATTTCAGTAATTCACCTCCATATTTTCTGTATAAGGTGCTTTTCCTTCTATGCACACCTCTTTTCCCAAGCATCTTCGCCGTGTACATCACCAAACACATGATTCCAGTTGTAGTTTTAGCACTGGTGTGTTAATGTTCTAGTGCTGCAAGTTTTTCAAGGATACCATTTCCTAGTGTTTACTTGACATACTCTCAAGGAAACTACAAATGCTTTTATGATAGAACGAATCTAGCTTTTCCTCTTGTTTGGGTAAAAATTTTGAATTATTCTGTGTAATGTTTATTTTATACAATCATTTCTGCAATTCTGGAGGGCAACATACACACACAAACACACACAATAAACCCCAAGTTCCCGGCAACAAAACAGTTGCCATTTTGATTGTGTTATATGCTCAGTAAAAACTCAAATGCATGCAAGGTCTGCACCACACCTTGGCGTTCTCTCCAGGCACACACATTTGCACACACTCTGTAAGGGGTTGTTCCATGCTCGTGCTGAGTGTATGTGAACCCCATTAGCACATTCCCAGATAGCAGCCAAGGCCCTCTTATCTCCATCCACCCATTAATTACACTTTGTTCCCCTAAGTGATCTATTTATGCTCCGCCTGCCCCTGCTGCCCACTCTAAACCTATCTCTCCACCTCCCCTCCAAGATAACAGTGCTAATGCGGGGCTAGCGAGGTCAGACTGGCCTGCATGAAGTGTGGTCCTGTGCATTAGCCGCTGCTAGTAACTCCATTCTGTCTGCCACCCACCATACCTGGGGCCACTTGTAAAATGACCCTAATTGAAGATGGCATCATGGCTAGATTAAGAAACTCTCACACTCTAGAGTGGATAGGGCATTTTCACCTGAGACGCATGGAGGGCTCTTTGGTCGTGAGCGGTCTTGAGGGTCGGAGCACACGCGTGAGTGTTATTCAGTGTGGTAACGATTCTTGGTCAGTGATTGGACCTCACTATTTGTGTGGATTAACCATTACTGCTGGATCAGTAAGGCACACTTTATACCTGGAGTCTTTCTGGAGCTTATATATGGATTGCATCCTGATGAGGGTTTACACTTGTAGTCAAATCCATTGCCGGTGAAGTGTATTGAATTCCAGTCACTCAGTTTGACGTAATGAACAAATCATCTCATTACACTTGACAACCAACTTAACGAGCAAATAGTTTATTGATTCCAGTTTTTTAAATTAAAAGATTTGCAGAAAGTTTGCAGAATCAGAAATTGTGATTCTCCATGCCATTTTTAAAAGACACCAAATTCGTAAGTTCAGTTCAGCTCAGCTCAGCTCAGCTCAGCTCAGCTCCCTCTCTCTGGTTCACAGCATTCCCTAGAAGACAAACAAACCACACATAAGTTACTTTTTTCATGATCACACACAGGTAAGGATCATCAATCTGCCTCCTTTGCGTCCACGGCCAACGCTTGACCACGCCCTCGCTGCCACAGACCCCATGTTTTCTGATGTATTTTTAGAGGGTTTTGGGGCTAGACAAACAGAATGTACTTTGTAGACTTAAATCTCTTTTATGTTTCCACTGCCATTTTGTGTACATAATTTCTACACAGATACCATCCAGTTTTTTTTTTCAATAATCTGGTGTAAATCAGGGCTTTCTTTCAATCCCAGTTTAATTTGTTTGGTTTGTATATTTGGTTGTACACTTTAGATGCCTGTTTTCTGAGTTCTGACCAGTCTAAGGTTGAGTTTATCGTATAATCTCGTCCGTTGTCCGTGGTTTCACATGGCTAAGCTAAAGACTGTGCTTCTCAAAAGCAGTTTATTCTCATGTTGTAATTCTTCCTTTGGTGAATAATGTCACCTGGATTCTTCTTCGTCTCAGGTCCCGGCCATGATGTCCGGCACATAGGTTGTGAAGCAGCCCCCACGGGGCTCAGTTCTACAGGGTGAGGTCGCTAGCCCCACGCCCAACCCTCCCCTAACTCGGTACTTGGGTTCATGCTGTCACCTGGATACTGTAGATATATACATAAGATCTTCTGCTGTAATCATGAAGACTCTGATGCTTAGACTGAACTTCTTTTCGGACGCACTTAGTGCTGTTTTGACTTTAACGTGTGGATGGGTATTTGATAATCCCACAGTCACGGGTCACCCAGAAGAGGATGGCTTTCCTTCAAGTTGAGGTCTTCTCAGGGAGTTCCTTGACATTCTCAGCTCTGGCATAATCATTTGGGATCTGAATATAAATCTGTATACAGATTTTTTTGGTGAGAATATCTATAGTAAAAAAAACATGGCATACAATCAAACTTTTTTTCCGATCCTGGTCTCCACCGTCCTCGGTTTTGTGATATCTTAAACATGTATAGAGCCCGTGAAATGGTTAATCATTGTGACCATTTTTGTCTCCGCTCGAGGTTGATTCTTTTTGGGCAAGTTTACACACCATCAATATGGATGACGCATGGGCCATGATTCAGCCTACAGAGCTTGCTTCTGTTCTTGGCTTTTGCTGCTCCAAATGTAAACACACTCAGCCTTCTGCCCTTATTTATGTATTGACCAGCTATGGATTTATCTTTTTAGCCTGCACTCCAATACTCGTCCAGCATTCTGTCTCACTTACCAAGGTCTCTGATTTTATGAGGCACATGGAGTGCTGGAGTAGCCGGGCTATAAAGAATTTGAAGAAGAAGAAAAAATGCCTTGAATCAGGGCAGTTCTTTTGAAGCGCCATGTGTTTGTTCACTTGCTGTTGTGGAGGTGTTAAACATGGACTGTTCCCTATTAATTAAGTCTCATACTTTAGGACATCTCTCCCAGTGGAAGTTATTAGCGAAATACTGGATAGACTTGCCGAGATTTAGTTTCTAACCTTATCTGACATCCATTCAGCGTTAACATTTTGTACATTAGAGGTCAGTTGCGTGCTAAAAGGGCTGGTAGCCCAAACAGCATGAGAGGGAGGTATATGTCATGTGTATTCCATGAGTTTCTGTGCTTGTGCATTTGTTTATCTGTAGGCTTATCTGAAGAAGCCAGACAGTGCCTGTTTCCTTCTATAACCTTCAATATACGCAATACTGCTCATTATCTTCTGCTGTACGCCGAGAGAATTGTTGCCATGACATTCAAAGAGTAGTATGTATAGCCTGTGCTGCAACGGCTCCATAAAAACAATGCATGATAAGTACAATATAAACAAGTGATAAGTATGATTGATTAGTGAGTAAACACTTACAGTGGCATAAAAAAATGGCTAAAATATCTTTTTTTAAAGTTTGTAGTGGCTTTTTTGCTTTTGTCTGCAGTGACAACTTCTTCAAAGAAAGTCTGACACATTTAATCTATGCACGTGCAATTTGTTTTTCAGTTGATCTGCTACATGTCATTGCTTGTTCTTGACACATTCTATTATGCAGGGCTAAGCTTGTGTGAATTAGCTCGCTCTCAGGCCTATTTCCGAATCGCATTGTACACAAAGACTGACGCTAAGCTTTAGTTCATTTGTTACGATGTGATTTTTCCCCCCCCCTTGCCTCATTCAAAGATTCATCCTTTGCTGTTTACCTTATAGCTTCAGGGAGCAACAGTTATATTACAAAGAGCTTCTAGTGCTAGACAAGCAGCTGGGCTTTTTAATTGATGCCGGGTTGCTCCCTGTGTGTGTGTGTGTGTGTGTGTGTGTGTGTGTGTGTGTGTGTGTGTGTGTGTGTGTGTGTGTGTGTGTGT
>JAQMCW010000014.1:4574209-4584609 GCA_030068335.1 Chrysichthys cranchii | reverse complement strand
CACACACACACACACACACACACACACACACACACACACACACACACACACACACACACACACACACACTACAGTATTACAAATCGCACTTCGTTTTGTTGTAATCTTACACATTTGAAAATAACGACAAGAAACAGATTCTGCGTAATAAATGAAAGCAACATGAAAGGATCCTTTAAGTTTGAATATTTAGTGTGTCAAAGGATATGTAACAAAATTTGCCACAAATTGATCATTTCGAAACATTTAATGCGATGATTGACAAAGTGGTGTCCATGAAGCCCAGCCAGGAGGTTTGTGTTTTCATTTCGTTATTTCATTGCAGTATCATTATTTTTTATTACAAGTGGTAAAAATCACAAACCAACTTTATTGAAATTATATTAATGAGTCCTTATAGATATTATAGTTCTTATGTTATTAGTCATTTGAATGAAATGGATTCAATCTAAACATCAAGAGCTCAAAAGCATTTATGCCTATAAATAATGAAACTTTGGCCCTCCTGTGTTCTAGTGGTGGAAATTTTGGGCATTAAAAAATTAAAACAGCAACAACAACAACAACAACAACAACAACAACAACAAGAAAAACTCTACAGCTCCGGGAAATAGACAGAATATTATTGCAAACATTAAAATAAATAACGAGCCTAATATCTGAAGCATTGAATTGTGTTCATGGAGTATATTTTACTTGTGTAAATGAATAGTAGCTAAATACATATTTACAAAATATATTGTAAATTCCATGCTAAGCATTGCAAACCCACTGCATTTGTTCACAGAAAAAAAAAACCCTTCCACGATAAATATATGAAAACTGAACTGAAGTCAATCCTTCTTTTGATCCAGTGATCCCTATTTCCCTGTGATGGACCGAAGTCCTTCAGCTCTGATGCTGTTGGAGGATTAGGTAATCTAAAACATGATGCTGCTGGCCGCTGGCTTCTCTCTCACCAGGCTGCTGCTGTCAAGTGCCATGTTCCACTCAGGGAAAACAATGGTTCTCAGGGGTTCTTACATCCTTAAGTGGCTCCAGAAAAGGTTAGTCGTCAGGTAATTGTCCAGCTCTGGTCGGCTTATCTTAATCACGGTGCTTGAGCTGCAGCCCAAGTCTCTGTTATGAAAACGCTAGTATTGTTAAGGGGAGGGGCAGCAAGGCAAGGGGTTTACTATTTCCTTTCCCCCTTCTTTTCTTACCTCAAAAACCTGAAATAGTTTGTCTGCAATTCATGAGGAATAGGTGAGTAGAGGCAATGTCGGGAACTAGAAAAGCAATTCTAAAGGTGAAGATGCTCCAGGAAATATAATGGGATACAACAGAAACACGTAAGGTGAGAAAAAAGTCATTTTGTCATGTTTTGTTATGTACGTCGTTGAGAAAAACTGTTTCATGGGAGCTGCTGAAGGCTTTGATGCATCAGCTGCTGTGTCACTGCTAAAGAGAGAAGATGAGATGCAAACACTATCCATAAAATTATGTTCACTTCTTATGCAATCACTCTTTGTGGATGACAATGTTTCAAATAAACTGAGACAACTTGCTAAAGGCTATGAAGTCTCTGTATTATTATTATTATTATTCACATGCACATTAGTTTGCTGGAATATATTTTACAAACACTATGTATATGGAAAATAGTTATATAGGGACAATCTGTACAGTGTTAATTGCCACTGTAAATTAGTTTCAATAATATTTTAAAGAATATTACGAGTTAGAGTTATGTGTATATATATATATATATATATATATATTTTCCAACTGCCCCTAGCTCTAAGCTCAATTGTTTGTAACTTGTCAGAGAAGGTTGACTAGTTTCAATTCCTAGAAATTTGCATTTATTAGATTCTTTTGCAAATGAGATATATAAAAAAAAACTTGCCTCATGCGTATGCGCACATAAACATCAATCTTTACGTTCATTCAAACGCAACCTTGACGTAACCATCTGATCTTCTCTTTGGTGGTGGTTGATAAGAGCCACTTTGTTCTGCTGAATGTCGAAGGTCGGGAGGGAGCTATAAAAAAATTGCAAGGCTCCATCAATAACCTTGATGTTCAGCCCCGTACTGTATAGAGCTGCAGGTCAAATTGATCGCCTCAGTGGATGCATCTGCTATAAGGCCTGACCTAGGGGCCAAAAGGTTACTGGACAAGCTCCTTTTCCCATCCAACCCATCCCCTCACATGTTCATTTGATGGCAACCATGGCAATTATTAAAGTATACTTTAGTCAGGTCTAATGGACCTGGGGCAAAGAGCAAAGCCTTTCAAACGGGGGGCCAGTGTCAAAGGTTAGCATGGCTATACGACTGACTCGGTCGCGAAATGAAATACAAGGGGAACTAGACAGAGAAACATTCCTCGCGTTGAAGATGTACACATTGATTCTACACAATCTCACAAGTGAGGATCTGCACCATCTGGAAGAGTTCACTTAAGCCTATGTCTCGTATGACTATACCATAGTGATGATAAAGACGTCCATGTGCAGATACAGTAGAGACTTTGTTGTCCAAATTTCCCAAGTATTTAATAGCTATTAAATATGAATGGTCAAGGTCGGGAGGGTCGCACGGCGTTTAATGTGGTCGCCACTGCCACAAGTAAAGGTTAAAGTGGAACTACATGGTGCCAGAGAGAGGATGACAAGATGAGTCCTATTTATGCAGCCTAGCAGGAGTGATTTATGAGGCGAGATAAAAGGAGTGATGGGTGGAAAACGCTCTCTTTTTCAAATGCCATCAGCTTCTGTAAATTCACTGCTTACTTATTCCATATCCATCACCCTGTCACAGGGAATCTCCACTCTATTCCTTTTGATTCAATTACTAAGGAACAGCAGACTGGTAACGTTTTAACATGTTAATGCTTTCTGTATGTGAGAACTTTGCTCGTGGCAGCTTTTTGAGACCGCTGGCATTGAAACAAACACAGAAAGCTTTGGATATTGTGCTTTATATACATATACGAGTAGACTTATATGCCATTACAAAACATGAATATTTAATTAAGTGTTAAATAGAGCTTCGCTGCTTTAGCGTGGAGAATATATCCTCAAAACAGCACAGCAAGCCCTTTTTATTCCACATCTCCAGATTTTCCTTGGCATTATGAGCAAAAGTGATCCTACTGACTGTAAACTGACTCTACTGTACATCATATACACCTGGCCACACACCGAGATGATGTTATTGCATACTTAGTGGGCGTAAAACAATCGAACAATTATTACTCGGAATAAAATCAATGCTTTGGGATTACACATAAAAGCAGATGAAATTCTTCCACGCCTGCCAAAAATGGCCTTGGTGCTCTAGTCAGAACTGGGACGCGTTGTCACTGAACAGCAAGGCCAAGAACATTTGTGAGCATTCGGCCCTTAAATCTGAAAACCATTCTGCAATCCTTCTGTAACGACACCCTGGTGGCTAAGACCCTGGCTAAGGAAAGAAAAAAAAACGAAAAAAAAAAAACAAAAACGAAGGAACGATCTTCGTTTGAACTGCTGGCCAAGAAGGAAACATGGTCTAGTGCAGCACATTTTAACCTGAGTCATAAGAGCTATTTTCCTTCTCTTCAATAGTCATAAATTTCATTTTTTCCTCTTTTTTTTTGCCTAGCAAAGATCAAAGAGCGGGGATACATAAAACTGTACACACAAGCACACATTAAGCAGCCTTGTAAAAAGTCTTTTAGTGACAAAAATAACAGTCAACAAATTTTATTTCAATACATCTTCATTCATTGCCTCACTTATTCACTATCTATTCGTAGTGGCATGCCCCCCTGTCATATTAATCTCTATTCATATTTACCATGGGACATTTGAACCACATCATCCTCCATTGGGGGAACGTGTATTCATCTAACACTGACACCACAAATCATCATCAAGCATGACAGAAACAGCATCGGCATGGCCCTTTATCATACGAAATAGTCAAGGGGGAACCACCTATACAAGTACTATCGAAGTTGCAGCCCAGTGAAATACATGTAGTTTTTATTTGTCTTCAGTAGAATATATCAGTAAATTTGATGTTTTGTCTAGACCGGATGAAACATAAAGATTGATGTATTTTATCTGTGAGGGAGACAGATTTTATCTCTGGTTCGAATGCCTCCTTCTATGCCCAGACAATCATTCATGGCTGGTTTGAGACAGAGATTTAAACAGGCTGCAGGTTTGCATCAGATCCACAAATCGCTACAGTAAAATATGATTTCGTCAATAGGTGTGTAATCAATAGTGCAAGCCATAATTATTATAGCCTCTTGTATCAATAAAGCTGTCATGCTTAGTCCTTTGGCCAGGAGCAAGGTGAAAACAGAGCTGAAACGGAAGAAACACAGAAAATCAATATGTTTGCACTATTTGAAAAAGGTCACGAGTTTAGTCTTGTACAGTTTGTGTCAGGTGCATGAATTGATATACAAATAGACAAGCAGAAAGATTTACTATAAAGTAGACATTGCGCTTCAAAGCGGGACAACAGATTGAGATAAAATCATTTCATAAGAAAACTAAACGAACTATGGTAAACTCAAGAGGACGAGGAATAAACTTACACACAGCCTACCTTCTATACGATTCATCCAGTCCGCACCCACACACGTTTGGATCAGGGCTTGTGTTTCATAGCGCAGACTCCCGTGGGACAAGGCGGCCCCTGCCAATAACACTTAAGATCTCAGCGCAGGGAAAGTAAGAGCTTTTATTACCACTCATCATTCATGTAATATCTGGCAGCATTTGTGATTACAGATCAAGTGATTGACTAACTAGATGCTCAGCCGCTGAATTATGACCAAGCTCTACCATCTACTCAGCCCGAGAACATCCATGTTAATAATAATAATCCGTTTTTTCCCCTCTTTTGCCACTAAATTACAAAAGCTGAAGCTGTAGGAAGCGTTTATTCATGCTGACGTACGTCTGATGTATATGAATTGGGCACATATAAGAAAGACGAAAAGGGGAAAAGAGAGATATTAATACTGATCAAGCATCAGTGCAAATGGGGAGAAGTAATCCAAAAGAAAAAGAGGAGGAAACGCACTTAATGAAGTTATTTATTCAAGCAAATGTAGTTTGATTGACCCTCAGTACATGGGATCAGTCACTAGAGAGAGCAGAGGAAGAGCTTCTAGGGACTGGAGTCTATGGCTGACAACACAGTGCCAATAAAGTCAGCAGAAATTACGCATTGGGATAACAGTGGAAAGTCCCCAGGACAAGGCTCTAATGTTTTATTAAACTAAATAAATGTATACAAGGGCTTGTGCTTGATCACTATAGCCATCGTTGCGTCAACAAGCATCCCATAAACATGTCACTCTCAACAGTGTCTTGACATTACTCAGCAAAGATACGGAGTATATGATATCAGGACAGGGAGCCAAATTTGGGAGCCAAGCAAATGTCTGACACGCAAGCAGCTCCTGGTCACCATATTTTAAATTTTAAACACAGATTATGAGGAACTAAGGCCTTTCATATCCAGAGAAAAGAAATATTTCTTCCAATAGCCACCCGGTTTGCACAAAAATCCCCACATTGCATTGATTCCAATTCCTAGTTTCTCACAGAGCCATGTGCATTAAAATATACACTTGGGAGTGATTGAGGAAGAGAGTTTTCCAACAGAGTAATATCTTAGCATGAAATGATTTACAACAGATCCGAAGCCATTCCAAAGCATGACTCAGGGTGACAGACACATACCTACAATGGTGCACATTTACTGTCGCCGAAAGCCCTCCAAAGAAATAAAAAATAAGCTAAAATCAGTCCAGACCACTGGTTTTAAGTGCCTATTAAATGCCTGCTAATTACCCTGCCATGTGCAGAGATAGACTCCATTTTAAGTTAAAGGTGGATGTTGTTGGCCATGTGCCATACTGAGGGCAGGTGACATGGACACATTTCTGTTGGCAAATCCAGCTGGGTTGAGGCAAGATGGAAAACACATCCATTTCCTTCAAAGGTGATCAGAGCCAATTCATTCAAGGCTAGAGATCCAAAGATATGGGTATCCCCTTCCTCGTCACTATATTCCCAAACAGCCCAGTTGTTCTGGGTTCTCCTTGGCTCAACCTTCACAACCCATCCATCTCTTGGGAATAGGGTGCGCTGACAGCATGGGGACCCCAGGGTTATGAGACCTGTATCACATTGTCATACCATGCTGTGTCCTGACACAGAGAGGACAGTCCAAGTAAATGGCACAAAACTATGCATTAACAGCACAGTCACTGTCAAGTACAGCCCAACAGGAAATCTGTGGGGACCAGTTCTGGACACGGTTGGACCTATGAATTGTTTAAGACCTTATTTGAATCTGAGATGTTCATGACTTTCTCCTACAGAGATTTGGTTTGCCCATTTTACAAAAGGTTTTTCTAGGTATTCAGCTCAATGGGAGCACCATTCACTGACAGGGAAACCTGAGACATTGAAATGAAGTGAATATGCTCCAGCTGCCTGTACACTTTACCTGTGACTCCAGCTTGAGACACACAGACCTTTCACTGCTGTTTGACCACTTAAAGAATATCATCAAGGAAATCCTCTCAGAATTCCACAGGAATCCTTCTAAGCTCTGCCCATACACTTTCTTTTTCCAAAAGCTGAACACGGCACAGATAAACAAAGATGTGGGAAAGACAGCTCTTGGCCAATAAAGCTGCCCACAAGGAATGGAGACACTGGCTTGAGTGGGCTCACCACAACATTTCTCATTTCCCCAGACTGTTAGAACTGTGAGTATTTTAAATTAGGCCCCCAAACACTGAGGTATCATAAATGTCATTTCCCCGGCTCAAGTCAATGGACCCCGATGTTCAGAATGTACTGATGATAAAAAAAAAAAAAATGTCCCGGTGTTCATGTGAAACCAAATAATTCAGTGGGTGCACGCATCCCTTAGAACACAGGTTCCCAACCCTGGTCATGGAGTACTCCCTGTACTGCAAATCTTAGTGCTTCCACTATCACGCCCACTTCAGTTCAGGAAGAGATGTTAATTAGCTGATTAGGTAAATCAGGTATGGGGAAAGCGCTAAAATGGGGAAAGCGCTAAAATGTACAGGGCAGGTGGTTTTCCAGGATTGAGGTTAGAAACCTGTTAGAAAGGTTAGAAAGCCTTAGAACATCAATTTCAGCTTTGCATGACAGACATTATGGGTATTTAGTGTACCCAGTTTGATCCTGAGATTGGGGTTATTGCCAAATGTTCTCCCAGAGTTGGAATGGATTTCCTTTGGGTTCTCCAGCTTCCTCCTAACTCCTAAACCATATTCTTAGGTGGATTGGTTTCCCTAAATTGCCCCTAGGAGTGAATAAGTGTGTTAATGTGTGTTGTTGGTCCTCAGCAATGGTCTGGGTCCCTGATCAGGGTGTATACCAACCCCATGCCTAGTGTTCTGAGGATAGGCTCCAGAAACCTGAAAAGGGCCTGAAGCTGAATGAATGGTACATTGTATTGCAATTGACAGCAAAAAGGAAAAATGCAATCTCCTTTTCCAGTCTGCATTTTCAATCCCCTTATTTTCTTTTTTCAGGCATAAGGGAATGTCTTTAAAGCAGGTGGTTTAGACACAACTGATTAAGGGCACTCTGGTTTAGCTCATCTGGGTCCTGCTTGATTCCAAGTGGCAGAGTCATCAGTTGCTCCCCCTCACCTTTTCACCTGTCCATCTTATGCCCATGTCTGTCTCCAACTGGATGCTGTCTGCATGCAGGAAGCAGGTTGTCTGTTCAGATCTCCAGGCTGCAGCCCACGCAGACAGCTGAAGGCCTACTTGCTTCTGTCTTCCCTTGAGACTTTGTGTAACGTGATTGATGAGAAGCCATTTCCGTGCTCTCCTTTGCAGTGCCCGGCTCCCCTCCACTGCATGTGAAGAGCTCTCTCAAAGGAGAATGCGTTTCTTCATGCCATCAAATGGAGCGTCCCAGCCAGGAACAAAGCCAGTCACTGGTGTGGATGAGTTGAGAGCAGGCTAGCCCACCTGTGTGAGTCTGGGGGCAGGAGAAGGTTTGCAAAGTGCGTGTTACATGCATTAGGATACCTTCCACTCTCAGCAAGGCTTTTTTTTTCACCCTGTATGAAGGCATGCTGGTCATGCACAATGAGAGACAGTTATTTGGTCATGGGGCACAGGGATTCAAAGTTTGAGATCTCTTAAAGATGGAGAAATGGGAATTCAGTCAAGATCTAAAGATCTTACATATAGGCATTTCTCTCTAAGTACAAAAGCACACTACCAACTTTTCTCAGCAGGAGAGGAGTGCTAGCCTTATGTGCTATACACTTGTTCTGCAAAATAGCATAACTTTATTTAAAAAATGCAATACAAGCTAGTAATGGCCTAAATCATATCTGCATTTGTGGTGAGCAACAATTAATATGACATTGATATGAAAGTATCATATCACATTACCCAAGTTCAGGCTTTGATATTTAGGTTTGCTAACAGTGTACCAAGAAGCCGTATGAAAGCAATATTTTTGCTTTATGCGTCATTTACAAAAAGAATTATTTCACAAGAAAAAAGAGGAAAATTGGATCAGATGGTACAAAAATAGATATTAATGCCCAGTTTGCTACATCAGGGATATGGAAGTAAAATTAGTGAATGTATAATTAGCTACATATAATTCCTTGCTTACAAAAATCTGGATAATCAAATAACATGACGGACGGAGGACAAAGGTTGCCTTTTAATGCTTAAACATTGGTAAGGAATTCGTAATTCTGCATATAACCCATGCAACCCATCATGTCTTTAAACATTTATGTTTTTTGAAAGGCATTTTATCATGCCACAAGAGTAGACTAGAAAGGGTAAAATCTATGAAAGCCTGTAAATCTTTTACTTTACACAATGAGCTGCCATTAGCTAAATAATATATATTAATGCAGGTGACTGGCTGCTACAGAAGCCGTGGCGGTTCATTATTTTTGGAGTCTGAAGTGAGTTTGGATACGTATTGCTATAGTACTCTGTTTGAACCAATGAAATGCAGGATCTGCATCTGGCCCTTGGTACACCAGTTGACAACCCCTGAGTTACAGTATCTAATATTGGAGTGGCTCAGGATTATCAGAGTACTGATGATACTCTCGATATTCTCAGATAAACGCGCTGCAATATATCTCAGATTACATCGTATCTCTTGGTCGTACCTTTAGTAGCGCCCAGCTCCTTGTCCAAATAATACACCAATGAGCCAAGAATTGATAGGAAATCATATTATTGCGCTCCTTTTTATAATCCCCTAATATAATAGTATCTAATCAAATACATCCAACGCAGTGGATGAAACACTGGCGTATCCTGCCTCAGCTAAGATGCCTTGGAGTAAAGGAAAAGAAACGCCTGTGTGATATTACACCACAGTACTTGACCCCATTTAAAAACTTAATACCAATTAAGTAGGATTTTGTAAATAATTCAACAAACCCCCTCTCCCTCACTCTTGCTCACACACTGACTGGAAAGAGACTGGCTAATGAAGCGTTCTCTCCAGGGAAGAAAGAGCGGATCCCCCAACTATGGCCCATTTCGCCTGAATAACGGTAGGCTTCTGTCTGTGTGCGAGTTTGTTTTGAAGAGATGGATTTGTATGTATTGGATTATTGGAACCCAGTTGGCTTATGTCAAAATCTTCCCACCTCAGAGAGAGAGAGAGAGAGAGAGAGAGAGAGAGAGAGAGAGAGAGAGAGAGAGAGAGAGAGAGAGACGGAAAGAAAGATGTGTACGTTGGCAGCATGTCAAAAAGCAAAACCCTCAGGTATGAGCATGGAGGAAGGATTAGTCAGGGACGAAATCTGAGCATAAGTGACAGAAACACTTGACGGTCAGACAAAGTGGGACAGGGATGCTAGGATGGAGAGATGGAATGATGTGTGCGCAAGCTGGGGGAAATGAAGGGGATCATTAAACAAAGGGATGCAATTTATTTTCCGAGAGCCTGAAACAGAGAGAGAGAAAGAAAGAGAGCGAGAGAGAAGAGAGTTGGTGTATTTGAGTAATGACTGTGTGTGTATGCGTGTCTTATTCGCTTGCTGTTTTCTTTAGCTTGAGCCCTATCAGTGGGGGATAGTAGCTGTCTTCTTTGAAGCAAGTTCCAGTTTCAGTGAAATCAGATTCTCTATTCCCCTTGCTCCACTCTGCAATGCCAGTAAAAACATATACACATGCATCATCAGTAAGGCCTGGGTCAGACAACTGTCAAACAATGCGTCTCATTATCATTGTTTTGCCCTGTACGCTGTGGTGTTTGTCGAATAAGCTACTGGATGCTTTAACTTTCCCCTGGGGATTAATAAAGTATCTATCTATCTATCTATCTATCTATCTATCTATCTATCTATCTATCTATCTAT
>JAQMCW010000014.1:4554481-4570387 GCA_030068335.1 Chrysichthys cranchii | reverse complement strand
CACACACACACACACACACACACACACACACACACACACACACACACACACACACACACACACACACACAAACATAGGCTTGTACTCATTTAAAGAGTAACGTGTGCCACCAGGCTTCGCAGCCACTATCATGACTTAAAAAGGCTCCAGGCACTGAGGTGTGTCAAAAACGAGAGCAGAGGAGCTGAACTGTCCCTCTCCTTGAGCAGAGTTAAGGGGATCAGGTCTACAGGAGATCAGGTGTGTTTTCAAAGCCCTTACTGCCTTCACTGGAAAAAAAAAAGGATGTGTCTCTCAGCTAAGCACCAGTGATCAAACAGTGCTACACTTTGTACAGTCAGGACACTTAGGCTAATAGGATTGGGAGCCCCAGGTGAGAGAAGGACTCACTGAATGTTAACGATAAACGCACAGGTACCGAACAGATACGACAGAGCATAGAGAGGGGCAGGAGGACTGCCACTGTATTAGACTTCCTCCATGTCACATTTGACTGCATATGTACTTAAGCATTAGCGCCACGTCAAAGAGGCATGGCGCGTCACACCAAGTTATAAATGGAAAGTTTTATGACTTTGAATCGCTATAAATAGGAATGGTATACACACAATTATGATGTGTGCCTTTAACAGCTGGGGAGTTTTGGTGAATTTGATTATTAATATCAGCATACAGTCATGTGCGTAATGCATAAACACTCGAAAATACTCCTAAAACCACTTGCCAACAACTTGCTGAAGCATCAACACTTCTACAACCCAGAACCTTTAACTGCTCCCTAATGGCAGTGGCCCGTGCGTGGGCATTTGGCAAATTGGTTTATATCACGTCAGCTTTTTTCCAGGGTCAAATCCAGGAAAGGCGTAATGAGCTTACCCTGTCCTGTTACATAAGTGGCTCTTGCTTGGCTGCGCTTGCCCTAAAACAAGGGGAGTGCCTTCAAGGGGAAGCCAGCCTTATATAAGAGTCATGGCCAGCCAGACTGGGGCAAAAAAGGGGCAGAAGTTTGTCCCAGCGAGAAATCAAATAGACTTAACTGATGACCTTTGCCCAGCATGGCACTCTCAGGGCATCCTTGATGCTAAAGAAATCTTGGTACTGGGAGCAGAGAAATTGGAATTGGCTTGCTAATGGTTTTGGTAGGAATCAGGTGAGTACAAAGCAAGACGAACGAGCCACAACTGAAAAAGTTCTCCAAAAACCACTATAATTTATCCCCAGTAGTGCAGGCTGTACAATCAAAGGTCTAGATATGCAATGTCAACCCCTCTCTCTCTCTCTCTCTCTCTCTCTCTCTCTCTCTCTCTCTCTCTCTCTCTCTCTCTCTCTCTCTGCTTGTGGTGGCACATTTAATGCATGGTAAGGCTCAGCAGCTAGATACACAGTAATTACACTGTGTGCTCTGCACGCTGGATGAGTTTCACTTAGTCACCAACAGCCGGCCTCAGCGTTAATTGTTTTCAAATTGTTTTGGCGAGTGATGTATAGATAATTGCTTTTATATGACTCAGTGAGCAGTGCGAGTGGGAATTTGTGAGTGTGTGCCTCACCTTTGCACTTTCAAGAGTCAGAACATGCCAGGTCCCAAAGGCCACGGCCACGGCCACGCACACACCTACACATGCACACACACACACAGAGAGAGAGAGAGAGAGAGAGAGAGAGAGAGAGAGAGAGAGAGAGAGAGAGAAATTCTGAGAAGCTTACAGTGATGGTTGAGGACATACCTGATGTCACCAAATACTTTGGCCCTGGAATTGAACTGTATGTGCAGTGGAAAGGTGCGGCCCCTAGATAGATAGATAGATAGATAGATAGATAGATAGATAGATAGATAGATAGACAGATAGACAGATATGCATACATATACACAGAGACACATGATTTCTGAGCAAATAAACACAGGCAGAATATGCTCAGGAAAGCCCCTCCAGAGCTTCATGCACTAATAGTGATCTTCCACCAACAAAGTGCTGGTTCTAGTGTTTAATCTCAAAGCAGTCTGCACTTATCTAACGCAAAAGAGCCAGCAAAATTGATTTAGTTCTTGAGCCAGAATGCTGCTGGCCAGAGGCATCTATGGCATCTAGTGTGTAATCACTTTTTATGACAACGTCTTTCAGCCGAGTATAGAAACTGAAGGATAGGACTTGGGACAGCACACAGAGTTCTCCAAGCCAGATCTAAACGTTTTAAACCCCCCACAGTTATCATTCCCACATCATGTAAAAGTAAACTCCCACATCTAATGGGCAAATCAAGTTATTTGCAAGACCAACATTAAAAAATAATATAAGCAGTGAGTTGGGATTTGAAGATTATTACTGAGAAAGTAGAGAAATCGAGTGTCGCAACTGTGAATTAGTGCTCAGAGGATGCTAACAAAACTAGTAAATAAATAAAATCCTTCGTATCTTGTGAAGTGGTGTGATGGTTACGTAAAGGCGTGTAATGCTGGCGCACCACAAGTTCACAGTTAGTGAAAGTTAGTAAGCTGCAGCGTAATTGCTTGTGATTTCAAGCAAAGTACAACAGCATATTGTTCAGCGTCAACAGCTTGATTAATGACGTGCAGTGTCAAAGTTTCATGCCATTCAGCAAATTACTACTTAATAGGCCAACATTTAAAACAGAGGGGAAAAAAGGCCACCAAAATTACTAGTCTTCTTTTCCAAAACATACTCCATAGTAGCAAATGTGCTGTTCTTCCTGGGGAAGTGATAGCACTTACACCGTTTTCACCAATTCCTCGCTTTAATGCTATTAATGGGTACCCAGACTATGCTTATTGCCTTACTGTGTAAAATGTGCGCCAGATCGCATGCTTAACAGAAAGAAATGCGAAGCATATATGTGATTTAAAACCTAGCCTTTATTCCAAGCATATCACCAATCTCCGCATAATCTGACTACACACTTATATACCGCTGCTACTCACTGTGACCCTTATGTTTATGACTAGCCCCAGTTCTCAGGTTTCTATTTACACTTCCTCGTTTCCTAACACTTACTGCACTAACCCACTTAAATGGGAGGGAAACTGGGACTGCGTGTTGCTACTACACCAGAAACAAGAGGGTCAGGTCTTCTTGTGTGACTTGTAATTCACACCAGCTCACACACTCAGTCAATATCCTCAACATTAGTCTCTTCCTCTGGAATTAGCCAAAGACACACTGAACCCTGATTAAATCCGTTTAACCGGAACTGATGATTATGGCGTTAAACTAGGCCTAATGCAGACCAGACACCCAAAGACCAAAGACGTCTTTCATTAGGAAACCACATGTTTCACTGTGGAATCATGGGAAAGCCACTTTAGTAAAGCGCTAAAGGACTGCGTCAGGTAAAATTTGTGCTTTTACTGCCATTTGGAGTTAAGAAATGTTTAAATTATGGCACAATAAATGTGGCACTGCCTTCTGTGAAGGTCTTTTCAGTGACTGTGCCGAGGGCCGTATCGTAAGCAATTTTCCAAAGTGGATAACAAATTCCCCTTTAGGGTTTATTATTATGACAACCTAACCACATCAAAATGTGCTACATAAAGCAGATGATATGAATTGCTTAATATACCCTACTTCATCTCTGTGGAGGAGCTTTTACAGAGAGCTGGCAGGACACGGAGGTTGTGGCACGGATGCAATGGATGCAGTAATATCTGCAGTTGGTTTTAATTAACTGGAGATAACAAAGTACATGTCTGAGTCGATATCATACACGTGATCCCATCGGATCCCAGTGGCTACCTGTACAAAATGGACGACATGATGCTTAATAATTATGCTGATGTAAGTGCATTTAAATTTATCCATTCAGCTTCAGTGATGGCGCATGATGCTGCTTCCGGATCCACCACGAACACGACCAGGATAAAAGCACACATATTCACATCCTAGGAGCAATTTAGAGTTGCCTATGAGAGTAGATAGTCTATCTAATAGCATGAAGCAAGCAGAAAACCTGAGAACCCAGAGAGAACATCGGCGTAGCTCGCCTAACTTGACCCAGGTGCCAGCTGTGAGGAGGCAATGCAAACTGCGGCACCACTGAACCATGTTCCTAATTTTAAAAATAAGCCTTTGCCAATTGGCTGTTTCACCTAACATAATAACAGTTTTTAAAATTATATATATATATATATAAGTATAACAAAATTCTGGTTGACCAATTTTAAATTAAAATTGGGTGACAACCGTAGCTGTCATGTAGTATCGATTTTCTCTTGTTACTATGGAGTCATGTATTAAGAACCACGTTTACACATCAACAAGCACATTTGGACAGCAAAGGGGAAATAGGAGTGTGAGAATAACAGTGTGTACACATTAAAATGTTTTCATCTTTCAATACTTATTGCTGAAAATTCAACAATACAGAAAAAAAGGCCACGGATTGTGTTTTTCCTGCGGTACATGCATCCAAGAAAAGGTCAAATCAATCTGGTGCTAAGCATGCCGCATAAGCAATCCACAAAATGGCTTGTTTTAAATAATAACATTTTTATAGATCATCTGAAGACATAACTGTGGCGGAGTGAAAAGATGTGATGCTGCGTGAACTGAAATGTGCAAATCATAATGTTGACCATGCTGAGGTAATGAACTGGTGGCATTTACTACAGGCTACACAGCATGTCTTTCTGCAGCTCACACAAAAAGCGTGCTTAGGGTCAAAATGGAAAACCAATGAATAAATGTTGCTTATAATGTTTTGGTCTGTTGGATATAACAAAAGGAAACTAATTGTGCAAAAAATACAGCACACTATTCAGTGAAATCCCCACATACACGATATAACCAAAAGTATGTGAACGCCTGACCGTTTCATCCTTATGTGCCTGTTTAACATTCCATTTCGGAATGTTGCCCTTTTCTGTTATAATAACCTCCAATCTTCGAGGAAGACTTTCCCCTCCATTTTGGAGCATGGCTGTGGGGGTTTACCTGTTCGGACACAAAAGCATTAGTGTGGTCAGGCAGCGATGTTGATTGAGGCGGCCTGGTGCACAGTTCCAGTCCAAATTCATCCCAAAGATGTTCAGTGGGGTTGAGGACAGGGCACGCACATTATTTGACACCCTCCTTGGCATCATTCCTTATAGAGCGCACTTTGTGCACAGGGGTACTGTCATGCTGGAACAAACTTGGGCCGCCTATTTCCACTGAAAGGAAATTGTAATGCTCCAGCATACAAAGACCTCATATACAATAGAATACTTCCAAATTTGTGACCACAGTTTGGGGAAGAACCATATACAAGGGTGATGGTCAGGTGCCCACAAACTTTTGTCCATATAGTATAAATCTGACTATGTTTGACTATGGGTTGAGTATGGAGAATTTCTATACTGCTAGAGCTACTACTAACTTGTAATAACCACTCTTTATAACTGTGGTGAGCAGAATAGCCCTGAGGTGGATCAGCTACAACAGCAGACGTCCACATGGGGTTCCACCCCCGTCAGCCATGAACAGGACTCTGCAGGCTACAGTGGACACCGGCTTACTGAAACTGGAAAGTTGAAATAAAAGTGTTTGGAATATTCTGAGATACTTTTCTGTTCATGACTGCTGTATCGAGTGCTTATTTGAATTAAAACCAGTCTAGCCATTGTCCTCTGACCTTTATCTTCAGCTAATTATTTTTTGTTGGTAGTGTGCATGGAAAACAAGCTATTTTATCACACTTCATTTAATATTTTGATTTGTTGAGTTGATGCCATAATGGCAGTGTTTTAGGTAAATGTGACCGTGTTGGCATAATGAGTCAGAATGAGGAACTTTTCAAAAGTGAGTTTTTGTTACTTCCACATTGTCCGTCTAAAGACCTTCAAAATGAGGCATGGTTTTGTTGAAATCGGACAAAAAATGACCGAGTTACATCCAACTGAAGTTGACTATGTCTAATGGGGTTTGGAAACTCGCTTTCCATCGGTTCATAAAAGTGTCATCGGGAATTCCATGTGTATTATCAGAAAGTAGAGGAACTACACTTCACAACAATACCAAACATGGGTAGGGGGATTCCCCCCTCTCGCCGTGAGCGCGCGGTGAAAGACACGGATTTATTATGGAATATTACGACAAAGGACTAATTAATGAAGACATACGAATGAACATAATGAACAGAACCTTAAAATAAAAGTAGTTTGGGATGTTNNNNAATAAAAGTAGTTTGGGATGTTTTCTTGCTGTTTTATCATGGGGATCAATAAATGAGGGCTTTATGGACTAATTTTTCAGAAAATCTCATTCCAACCGAAAAGACCCCTTAGCTCAGAATTAGCCCATACGCATTCTGACTCATTTTCCCAGCATGGGTCATAAATGTGAGTTCAGTTTTCCCGTGGTTTGGAGGATAAGCTAAACAGGCACTTATATGCTATGCTTCAGGGTCATATACATTTTATCCAAAAAAAAAAATAATTGGCTCCTGAGATAAACAGCATCTCTGATTAAAGAGTTCACCTCAGCCACTGTCCTCTGTGCAAAACAAAACAAAACAACAACACAAAACAACACAACACAAAACAACACAAAACAAAACAACACAAAACAAAAGAACACAACACAAAACAACACAAAACAACACAAAACAAAATAACACAAAACAACAACACAACACAACACAAAACAAAACAACATAAAACAACACAAAACAACACAACACAAAACAACACAAAACAACACAAAACAACGCAACACAACACAAAACTCAAACAAACAAACCAAGAAAAAACCAGGATGACATTCTACAGGTTTCAGGGTATATGTACAGCCTAAAACGTACATTTCAGCGTGCCTTACTGTGGTTACATGAATCTGACAGTGGCACTGGATTTAACACTGCTCCTTGCTAAAGCTGATATCACTCAAGAAAAATCTAATTAAGTTTGAGCTCAGAATATTGTGTAACTGAGACACACTTCTGAAAAAAGCTCAAGTCTGTCGTCGGAAGCCTGACTCCCAACGTGCACAAATCCTTAAATCCTTATTATGTGTGCTTAACTAAATTGTAAATACAGCATCATGAGGGCAAGAAAGGGCAAGAAAGTCACGACAATTCAACAACAGTCTCTAACAGTCTAACACAAAGGTTGGAATCTACCAAAGATGATTTTGCAGTCCTCAGAATAAGAGTGACGGAGCGTGTGAGGCAGAAGGAGGAAAAGAGACAGGAGAGGTGAAAAGCAACACGCTGCACAATTGCCCACACACATGCATGACTGCTGTTGCGAGTCAAAGCAATAATTCTCCCTCATCTTCCAATTGATTTTCACACGGGACGCTAGTACAGGCTCATATTTTAAGCGAGCTCAACACTACAATGTTTACTGTTGCTATAACATCCTCCCTCTCATGTCCTCTCATCACCAGGCCTAATGTATTTCTATTGATTGGAATGAAGGTCCAAAAGGCCGCTGCGTACAAGTTTGACAGTGATTACACTAGTCGCCCCGTAAGAAAACGCAAGGAAACTCTCTCTCTCTCTTTCAATCTGTCAGTAGAAAATGCCACACCTGAGTTAGTTTAGACAGGTTTGCTGATTAACAGGCACATGTTGGGAAGATCTATAGGCATACATGTCTCGAAGCATTTTAAAATGTGCGCTGTGCTCGCTAACAGGAATGTATGACACAACATTCTGGCTGGTTTCCTGCCTCCTACTTAAAGGATTGTCAGTTGGGGAGAAATAAATTTTGTTAACAAGACTAAAGCCAATGTTTTCCCATTTCTCTGCAATCAAAACGGCACGGGTGACAGCGGCATGTCTGCTCAGGCGACTACCTGCAGAGACGTAGTGAATAATGTGAATCTTTCATAAATAAATGTGACAGGGAGTTGTTTTTCCCTCTCTTGTTTTTGGCTGTGGTTCTATGATGTAAAACATGTAAATTGATTGTCTCTCTTCTAAGAAAAGAGAAAAAAACCCCAACCCATTAATAGTCTGAAATATGAGATAAAAAATAAACAATAAAAACAAGCCATTTGCGCGTTATTTATTGTCTCAGATATTATGTACGTGATTATGTTGTATACATACAGCATATTTATACATTTTTACTGCCTGAACGTAGTTATCTATTAATGGTTTGCCTGCTGTTATACTCACACTTTTATGTGTGTCTGTTCCCCACAGCTGTGACTCAGTATATGTATGTGTGTGTGTGTGTGTGTGTGTGTGTGTGTGTGTTGCCAAACTCTCAGGTGTTGCACCACACTGTGCCAGCTGCAGCTGGAACCATCTGTGTTGGGACTCGGTAGAGGTGAGGAGCACCTGAGTGTTGTACTGTACATCTAAGACAGAGCTCCGTTCTCGGACACAGACACTGAGGCTAGTCAGCCTGAACTGTGTCACCACGCTAAGGTCAGCAAGGTCACATCCATTAACCCAGTGTAAGGCTCAGCTCTCATTAGCTTTATGGACCACAGTTAAGCTCAGCCCTTGAAGAAGAAATGTAAACTTCAAGTCCCATCTCTTATCAGTTCTTCAAATGGAGCGTTGATGATCTTCACATCTACAACATAATAATGAAACATCTGTCAATGCGAGTCAACCTATATGTACACAATGGAGAATCAAAAAGTAAAGGCAAAATACATTTCATGGCTTTGACAGAAGTAACTGTGGGAAATTGAGCACATTGATTTTCCACACGGTCCCCATGCAAGACAATGCATTTGTTGTATCGTTCAGCCAGCTTCTGTATTCCCACAGAAAAGTTTTTGGCTGCTCCTGAACCCAGGTGAGCCCCGCTTCCGTTACTTCATCATCAGAGGTGAATCTGTGACCGCGCAGCGCCTCCTTCAGTGGACCTAAGATGTGATAATGGCTCCGCACCAGATCCGGGCTGTAAGGAGGACGTGGGAGACGTTGGAACCCGAGTCGTTGCGCTGTCTCTACTGTCCCTGCTGTTGTATGAGGACGTGCATTGTCATTGTATTGGACAACATTCCTCTTCTTTTGCAGTGAATTGCAGGTTTAAGTTCATTTCGCAGCAATGCACAGTCATTTACACTGTTCACTGTTTGCCCCTGCGTTTGGAAAAGCACCAGAATAGGAACCTTCATGTCCTAAAAGAACGTTAGCTTGATTTTCTTGGGGGAGGACTGACTATTGAATTTCTTCATTACTGGAGAAGATGGATGTCTCCACTTCATTCTTTATTGGGTTATCGTGTAATTTATATATATTATATAGACATAATACAAGTAGTCCTCAACTTACAATGGAGATGTATTCGGCTACACCCATTGTAAGTCAAAAATATTGTAAATCGAACAACTGTGTTGAACCACTTAGCCTAGCTTGGGTATCTCAGCCTAGCGTAGCCTAGTTAACATCTCAAATGTTAACTAATCAAATTTGATTCGTTAAAATATTTGTGTTCAGACCAGAAAAAAGAAGAAAAAGAAAAGAAAAAAGGGCAATTTGGAAGTGTGCGTATTCTGGGTACTGTTGCTTTAAGACTGCCGTCTTTATGCCGTTGTTTACTTCCCGAATGAGGAAGAAGTGAGTGTTTAATGCTGCTCGTGATGAACATGAATCGTAAAGTTTTAATATGGTAAAATGAGTGATTGTGTAGTCCTGTTGTGTTGTTTTAGTTTTAAGAAATATGTAGTTCAGTTGTTTTAATATTTATTTTGTAGAGTTTTTTAACAGGGAGGCCGATATTTTATGCTGTGGAGCGAGTTAACATTTAAGTGAGATTTCATTTAAATCACATTTCTGTCAAAAGACAAAGTTTGTCAGAGAGTTTCAAACCTGATGTATGCAGCTGCACTGTGTCTCTGAGATCCATCCAGCTGTGACACCCCGTTACACAAATACTGAGCTCCGGCTACGGACAGCTGCCGCTAAAGCTGTTCCGTTAATAATCACAAAAAACCCGAGGTAATGCACTGTACAGTACACTGATACACAAGTTAACTCCGTGAGTTGTGGGAGTGAATGAGGCATCATGTGAGGCGAGAGATCCGAGCATTGAATGAGTACTTCTGGGTGTCGTTTGCGCACTTCCGGGTGTTGTCCGCGCACTTCCGGGTGTTGTCCACATACTTCCGGGCATCGTCTGAACGTTCATGTATGCCATATGTTGTTACGCTGGTCTGCCAGTGGTACTGGCCGGTGACTTTTCAATATTTTCTCAATATTTTACAATTTTAGCGGATCACAATCGTCATCGATACAAGTCAGCCCATCGTAACTCAGGGAGCACCTGTGTGTGTGTGGGTGTGTGTGTGTGTGTGTGTGTGTGTGTGTGTGTGTATGCACACACACAGACACATACTCATCAATGACATGGTGGTGTAAAGTGGCTTCAGTTACTCTTACCACATCAAATGGATTATTTTTGTCATTTATTAATTAACAGTGTCATGCATTTTAACTGTTTTTATCCAGTAGACAAATTAACTCCTGTTACCACAAACTATTTAAACCACTGATCATTTAAAAGGTTCCAGGTAGTGGGATTTTAAAATCATTACAGCATACAATTGTAGTAAAATGCAGTGCAAATTGTTCAAAGTACGTTGAAACAATGAATTCTGGGAATGCTGAGATGAGCCCAGGACAGTCTTTATGATCACAGCATCTCTAGGTACAAGTCTACACTGCGATTATCCACTGGAGCAAGTGTGAGATGTATCGTGGGCACAAACTCTTTTTCTGAAGTGCAATCATTAGGATAATCCATGTGCAGCAGCAGAAGGTGTGCCACATGTCTGGAAGTAGAGCATTCGGTATCAGAAGGACAGGTCAAGGTGAAGTGGGCTATCTTATAATTCAGCCTGGCACAGAGGCCGGCTCACTGAAAGGCCATGTCTCTTCTACTAAGGAGAGAGGGAGCGATAGAGGACAAGGCCTGTAGATGACCAATTATGACCTGATCTGTTCTGAGCAGTGCTATCTGTCCTGAGAAATAATTAAGAATCAATACTATCCCACAGCTTCGGCTTGCTTTGCTGTCTGGCTTAGCGCTTTATGTGGAGTTAGAGATCATCTTTCTGTACGCTGGATTCAAGTAGTAAATAAAGCCTGTCTTCATGCTGCTGTAGATCTATTGTCCTGCTGTATAAGGTGCCCTTGCTGCTAATGCGCCCCAAGCAGGATGTATTATACTTATATTGTTATATAGTATGGAGTCTGGTGTGATTTCTAATATGATAGATAAAACCAAATATTCGGTCAAATATGAAATGCACAAAAAAAAGTCCAAAAAGTCAGTCAAAGCCAACTTGAATATATTGATCCGAATATATTGGGAAAATCGACCGTAACATGATACAGGGACTAAGACAATGCGTAGAGCATAAGTGTGAACATGTAGGTCACACTGTACGTACACAAAATGAATGATACACAGTTTTATTGTCAACGGTTGCTGACTTTTGTAGACACTCAGGATATGTTTTTTTTTTGTAGTTGCAGACAAAAACTGCACATTATAAATAAGAAATTCTTTGGTTCTTGAGACTTGAGATTGACGGTGTCAAAATGCATGACGTGAAGTGCTCACTCTTGGCAGATTTAATGCCATTGTGACCAATGACAGCTGGTGAGTAATTTCTGGCAGTGTCAGAAATTTTGGATAAAAAAACTCAGAGTGTGACTGCTGTTACAAAGCTCATCAAAAAGCCATTAATGGGAGGACGTTTTAGGATGAGGTGAAACTTACAGGACAGCTACAAACATGGGAGTGGCAACGGGGAGGCACACAAAACATATGGGAAATGGGTAAAAAGAAATCCTTACGATAGCAAACTTTCTGAAATGTTTTCTGCAAAAGCCCCGATCACACTGATCAATGACGTAAACAGAACATAGTCACTTTCTTTCATCACTAATCTATGTTCTGGCATTCTGACAAGATTTGATTGATATCCTCTCATAAGAAACGCTTACCCTGCTCTTATGTCTCAAGTTTGCTGTCACAATGGCTCTGTGTGTCAAACGCCTACCCACACCGATTCTTATTTATTTATTACGCTTACATTAAAAATATGATCCAAACATTATTTTTTTTATCATTAACACTAGGACTCTCTCATAATCCATTCAGTCTCATAAATTTATACGCACAAAAACACATATCTGGTTTTTGCTTTGCTCCATTTTCTGCCTTGTAGCTGATATAAACTGCTCCTTAAGCCAAGCAAGAATGCAATCACTTGACAAGCAAACTTTCAGCCGGCTCTGTGGCTGGACAAAACTGTGTTATCAAGAGGAATGAAACAAAGCATTCTTCTCTGTTTTTTTTTTTTCCTGATGTGTTGTGCAGTGCTGGCTTGGTGCATATGATTACTGCAGGGGTCTTAATCAGAAGGCAGTGCTGTCCCAGACCCCAGGGGCCCCACGCTACTACATATCCTGTCAGGACACACTGAGAAACAATCAATCATTTCAGGGGCCTCCGACAAGTAGAGGAGGTACTGATGCGCTCCTTTGGTGAGTGGGGGAGGGCGAGTGAGTGAGAGAGAGAGAGAGAGAGAGAGACAGAGAGAGAGACACGCAGACAGACAGACAGACAGACCAAAACCTTCCTCTCTCCCTCCAGCTATGAATATGAAATAGTGCTTTAGAGAGGATACAGGCAAGCAAAACCATGTCAGCTGAGATACCATTTAAATCATCTGTAGTCCATCACCTTGATCTGATTATTTTATTTTATTTTATTTTTTTACATTTTTTTATTATTTTTTTAATTTTCCAATCCAGGTCATGGATCACAAATTAAGCATTTGAAAAAATCGTAACCTGTGATGCTTGCTTAAGATCATGTTAAAATGAAAGCACGTGCAGATCCACCAGGAGCCAATGCTCTGGAAAATATACAAGGCCAAGGTGATGCTCACGTCTGACTATACCTCGTATCTGAAGTCCCAGGAGCAACAGGAGCGGCTCGTCAAAAACCTGTCGACAACCCTCAGCCCTGCAGTGGCCTTAACCTGCTGAAACCACAGCGGGAGAAAATCCAAGCCACCATGCAAAGGATTTCCTCCAGAGTTGGCGAGGAGGAGAGGAGTTAAAACAGTCAAACAGCCGAGCCTATAAACATGATTTATATTATTTAAAAAGATGTGCGTTCTTGGCACACCACGAAGGATATTAAGGCCTCAAAGGGAGGTAAAGACCGAAGAGCTCTTTAATCTCTGATAGCAGGACATTAAGGGGTTTGTGTGTGTGTGTGTGTGTGTGTGTGAGAGAGAGAGAGAGAGAGAGAGAGGGAGAGAGATAGAGATGTACTGTGTGTTTTTGGGGAGTGAGTGTTGCTGTGGTGTACTGTTGATTTTTTGCTGCCTTTCATGGCAAAAGTCAAACTGGAAAAATGTTTGGCTTACCTCTTGGCCCAACCCCCAAGAGCAGACATTCCCACCATCTGAAGAGAGAAAGAAGGAGAATGAGAGAGGGAGAGAGAGAGCGAGAGAGCAAAAATAAACAGACAGCGCACACAGGATTCGTGCTGAAGGAATCAGACGAGTAAGAGCAACGCTTGCCGAGAGCAAAGAAACAAAGAAATGCATCTCTGACAAAAGTGGCTCAAGGATCATACATCAAACACTTGTTACCCCTCCTGGATCTTCTGATTGCACATGACTGCAAACAAGTCAGTGATAAAAATCTGAAGAAAGATGAGAGTGATCCTGCTCACTTTGGAGATCATCAATCATGGCCTGTAAGCCCTGATATTATTAGTTCAACTTAAGCTGCACTCTTCCATTTTATGGACATCATAAAAAGCCAAAGGGAGCATGCTGTGGGGAAAGGGTCCTCCGGCTTTTCACAGTGTACTTTAACTACGGGCGAAGATGGAGCTCACTGTGACTGTAATGCTTGGATCAAGCTGTTAACTCAATTTAAACATTAATGCTTCACTTTTATGAACACGCACTACACACACACACACACACACACACACACACACACACACACACACACACACACACACACACACACACACTATCCAATTCCCAAATGCTTCTCTCTGTCCCGACATCATATATGCGAGGAATAAAACACCACAGGGGCATGCTGTTATAGGAAAATAATCAATGTCATGGGGGTATGAAAACAATTTTCCAATAATAGCACGTCTCAAAGTCCTTTAATCTTCTGATATTTATAAAGGAGTTACACGTCATGCTGTTTAGTTGTATAGAGTTACATATATTGTTAGGGAATGTCTGCAAGACATGTTAGTTCCTGTTATCGCTTATGTTATAGCCGTTATTAACCGCCATTCCATCATCAGCCTCTGCTTTTCCTCTCTCAAACTTAAAAGGCAAAAAAAAAAAACAAAACCAAAAAGCAAAGCTTGTCATGTCATCTTGTTGAGAGACTGGAAATTTCACGATCCTTTGTCCATACATGCTGAATAAACATCTCCTTATGGAAAACACCCCCATACCAATAAGTATACATTCTTCCTTGTTAACTAACAACACGCTTTCTTATTTGTTTATTCTTAGCCTTGAATTATATAGGGTTTCTCCTTGTGAAGGAGCTGTTACTGTAGAAACGGTAAAGTATTAGAATGGGTGCAGTGATAGTCTGTGTGTTGCCATGCAGCCAGAACTACTTACAGAGCTGTTTGTATAAAATGAATCAACATCATCTGACTGATCAGACTCAATAATTCACCCTATTGTGCCAGAAAATATGTACAGTTCTAGTTCTAGTCTGAATAATAATAACAACAACAATAATAATAGTCATAACAATAACAATAATAATATTAATAATAATACATATCACGATTATGATTATTATTGTTGTTGGTATTATGATTATTATTATGATTATTATTATTGTTGTTGTCGTCGTCATCATTATTATTATTATTTCAAATCTTATTCGGAGTCCCATTGCACTTTCACAAACAAATCTACCCGAGCCCAGAGGTCCGTGACCTTTTATTTCATACTAGCTCATGCTTTTGATATCCTATTCCATCTTGCTTACACTTAAGCATTACCAAATCATTAATCACTAGCTTTTTCTGTTTACTAGCCGGCCACTGGAGACAGATAACGTTACCACGCTTCATTCTGCGGGGAGCTTGTTAGGCTGAACTCTAGCGTCTGAGCTAACAAAAGAGCTCGGCGGGGCTCTGGACAGCCCTGGAATGTCAAAGGGTTCACATTTCACATGCAGATGTGTGACCTTGGTGACCTTTAGCGGGAAGGTGTGCTTTAACAGCAGAGGGGAAGAGGCCGCCAAGGGGGCAGGGGGCACACACGGGGAGCAACAACAACCCCCAGATCGGTTTAGGAGAACTCTGGGTTCCTTGAACAACAAGACGACGAAAGTTAAAACTCCAAACCGCTCCATTTGGATCATGAAGTGAAGTTGCGGGAGGGTGGAAATGGCCGTTTGACTTGTTTACAAGCGAGAGAGCTCATTTTTAGTTTTAACGCACGTCTTCGTGATCAACTGAAACGCTAGTTTATTATGTCTGCTCAGTTTGCTCTGCACACTCTGCACTACTGCGGCAGTCTGTATCGCCCAGCCTGTAATTGATGTGTCTAACTAATTTGTCAGTCATTCATGGCTCGAATTAATATACAAAGAGGAGCCTCATTCAAAATCACTCTGCGTACTCACTCATCCCAGCGAAACCTCCTTTCGACTTGAATGGGCCGGACAGCCAGGGCTAGACTGCTAGACGAACAGTGGATACGCACTTTCATCTCGAGGAACCTCAATTTTGTTATTTGACGTTCATTTTCTACAGCTTAATGTTGGTTCAATGACTAATTGCATTTTTCCAAGATATGTAGTACAACGTAAAATCTCGTAGTACATGCAATACGGAGAAGTCGCATGCACCATTAGACATTTGGCTCAAATCACTGGAAGAGTTCCACAAGAGAGCTCTTCAATCCCGAGGATCTCAGAGAA
>JAQMCW010000014.1:4486657-4501935 GCA_030068335.1 Chrysichthys cranchii | reverse complement strand
CACACACACTCTCACACACACACACACACACACACACACACACACACACACACACACACACACACACACACACACACTGTATATTATGAAGTGGGCACACATATACACACACACATACACACACACACAAACCCGTGACCTGCAGTTGACTGTTTGAACCCAGGAACGAGGGTCACAGGGGGTCCTAAACAGAAAGGTCACACACTGGTCATGTTGTACCGGCTGAATGCTAAGGCCAGTTTATTGCTGTGATTTATACGATTAACAGACAGTTGGTAAGAAACGAGAGAGGGGAAGAAAAAAAAAGAAAGAAAGGGTGGTGGGCAGCCTCTTGTTCTCCATTCTCCCCCCAAAAAAGCTTTCGGATATAAATTTTGGATGTCTAGTCGAGCCCTCCCCACTCTCAAGCCTCCAGCTTGGGAGTCATAGAGAGAGAGAAAGAGGGAGAGAGAGAAGGAAAGCAGAGAGGAGGAAAAAAAAGCCAAAACGATTCATTTCCCACACTCGACCCCAGCCGGGCCAAGGTTAGACCTCCTCCTTTTCTCCAGTTTATTCAAACAATGCCGGCAGGCCAAATGGCCCTCTATTTCAGAATCAAAAGAAAAGCCCAGCTGATGAATTGTCAAGGCAAAATACTTTCATGAGTAATGAATTATTGTATAGTAATGATGGGGTGACGCTACTAAAAACAAAGCCCTTAAATCACACTGTGACTCAGGCCTTTTATGGAAGCCCTTTTCTCGCCCCCTTTCCTTCAGCATTTGGACCTCATGAACCATGATGACAGAAAATTAACTTTTCTCCCCCCCATCAGGGAAACTTAGTACGCTCCTATAACTCATGGAATTCGTGGATGCATATTAACAGTTCAACATTCAAAACACATGAGTAAATTTAAAGCAGCTGCAAGGACCATGTATTATTTACTAATAAAAGTACCAGCTGATAAATACCAAAGCCACACCTAGAACATAAGGCGACGTTGTAGACGATGCTGTCCCCGTCACATCCTTTCGGATTTGTCCGTCTAACCAACAGGGAAATTATTAATCCTACCTAAAACTACAGGTGACCATCTGATAGAGTGCCTTATCCATAAAGGCAATCTGAGAAGTGAGAAGACTCAAACTGTGCCATTATGCCAAAAGTAACTCTCCTCGTAGGTGCAGACCCCTGAGGCGGCCCTAAACCATGGTGAAACCACGACCCTGTAAACCTCGCTAATCCTGAGCGTTTCTCCGGACCTGCTGTGACTAGCTTCTTCTCATTACCTGTAAAACAATCCAATGGAAGTCGTCCTAGCCTTCCGCACAACATGCGGCGGCAGCCGTCAATCACAGACTCACTAACACGAACCATGTGAAGGCGACCGCTAAAAGAGAAAATAAATAATAATAATACAAAAAAGTCCTGAGCAATCCAAAGCGTTCAGGTGATTTATTTCTGTTGCTGGAACTAGCACAGATGTAAACGCTGAAATGTCTGCGATAACGATCGTCCTGTTGAATTCAGATTAAAGGTTCTGAAATGATAAAAAAAAAAAAAATGTAAAAAAAAAAAGAAAACAAATTGGAGGTAATGCGTCCTTGCTTTGAAGTTATTAAAGGCCTGTCCTCTGGCCTCGATCCGACCGTAGTCGGGGGGGTTGAACCCCTACCAGCACGGTGAAATGAAGCACATAATTGAAAAATCTCGTGTGCAATCCAAAACTAAGCGGGCCTCCCGAAACAATATCTGCACACAACAAATTTAATAAATGACTTCTGGGAGGGCCGTCAAAGGAGCCTAATGTTTCCATGGTTCGAGGCCTGCCGCGTGTGTGTTCTGGTGTGTAAGAGCTTGTGTGTGCCGGGCGGAGGTGACACTGACTGTGTTGTCAAGCGTAAATCCCGATGCTGAGGGGCTGCTGAAATGGGTGTCCATATATCAAAGGACACAGCGAAGGGGGCTGCCATTTGATCTGGCTGCAGGAAATTCAGGATTCCAGGCAGATGAGGGTGTGTAACTGAGAGGGACGCAAAGCTCTCAGCCCTGGAGCTCCAGAGCAGAGAAGTGCACCAGCTGTTTCCACTCACTTGGCTGGACTTGAACTCTACAACCTGCAGCATTCTTAAGGGTCCAAGGGTGATGGATGAGGCCTTTGCTCTAAGGGGCATGTGCCTTGTGGCACACACGTGGGTGTGTCTGGTGCACGAGAAGGACTTAGGACAGAGATCGTGTAAAAGTTTGGAAAGCTATTTCTCGGAAACTGTGTGCCTTCTCAGGTAGTCCTGACCATTTCTGGAAAACTCCGAGGAGGACACAGCTTTGAGGGGAAAGAAAGTGGGACGAAGACACACAGCAGTGCAGGAGATGGAGGAGATGGAGGTAGAGGTGAGTGACAGACGTGCGGGGAATGAAGTGAGAGAGAAGGAGAAGGAGGTGAATGAGACCCTGTAAACGATTACTCCCAAACGTGAGCTGACAGCTGGATCCGTGACCTTGGCTGTGTCACAGCCAGCTTCATTTACATTGCTGCCATGCCAAGTCATTTAGACACCATTCCTATTCAGACTCGTACTGAGCCCCCCCAAAGGCTTAGCAGGCCAAGTTTAAAGTAATTGCCTACAATGAGGTGCGATCTGCATTACAGGCAGGCTCTCCAACAATCTGTCCTACGAGCCGGCCAGAAAAATCGGCTTAAGGATCATAAATATGATTTACTTTGCAATATTACAAAGTGTCAAGGATAGCATGTTTGAATGAGTTAACTGAACTTCAGGGTCTCTGGCTCTGCAAGCGTGCGTGTGTGTGTGTGTGTGTGTGTGTGTGTGTGTGTGTGTGAGAGAGAGAGAGAGAGAGAGAGAGAGAGAGAGAGAGAGAGAGAGAGAGAGAGAGAGAGTATATTTATGTCCTCCCTCATGGACAATGATCTCTGTTCATTAAAACTGAGGCTGAGCTAGTGGTCAAGGCTGTTCATTTGTCTTGTCTGGTCACCTGTCAAACGTAAACAGAAGTGCTTAATTTATTGAAACACAACCTCAGACTGTTCCTCTCGGACGTGTCCAACATGTCCCAAAAACTTAGCCTAAGGTCTGATGGTATCTAAACTGACTGAGCAACAACAGATGATGTAATAACTCATTAAAATGAAGCACGAGGATGCCCTTTTATGGATGGATTTTCTTGCGTATGGAAGTTAAGAAATAATTGTAGGGACCTTGACAATGAACCGGTCATTTAAATATGCGTGTAGATAAAATTTCATTTTTTCTTCTTTTAAATGACTGAGATTTGAACATAGAATTAGCAAATACACAAAATGATGCTGACTAAGGGGCGTCACGGGGGCTTAGCAGTTAGCGCTGTCGGCTCACAGCAAGAAGCTCCTGGGTTTGATCCCCGGGTCGGCCTGGACGCCTTTCTATGTGGGTTTTGCCTGTTCTCCCTATGCCCGCGTGGGTTTCCTCCAACAGTCCAAAGACATACACATTAGGCGGATTGGCTACCCACAAGTGTGAATGTGAGTGTGAATGGTTGTACAACTCTACGTGTCGGCCCTGCGGTGGACTGGCGACCTGTCCAGGGTGCATCCTGCCTCTCACCCAATGTCAGCTGAGATTGGCTCCAGTATCCCCCCGTGACCGTGAACAGGATTAAGCAGCTTGGAAATGGATGGATGAGTTGTTAACTAGCATTCTTGCTAAAGGCGTGAGGACATTAAGGCCATTATAATGATTTACTTTTTTTTTTTTTCAAATAATGATTTATGTTCAGTGCATAGTTTGAGTAACTGAGTTGTATTGTCAAAGTCAACATATTTAATAGAGAAAATAAAAAGATAGAGGAAAATAAAAAGAGAGATCTTACTTGCGATGATCTTTGGGAAATTGAAATGATGGAATTTCTCATTGAACATGAGACCAGATATCTCACAGGACTGAATGTGTCCAGGTAACCGGGATGAGTGAACGTTATGGGACACTGAAATGTACATTTTTTAAAATAATCTATAACCATGAGATATTACACAGGTTCACACATTACTGAAAATAAGATTTATTTTTTATAAATTTTGTGGGCTAGGCCAGGCAAAGAAATGTAGTGTTGCAAACATATTTCCATATTTTTTTATTCATATTTATCTTTCATTCTTGCATTCTGTATCCAACGAACCATTTTCATTATAAAGGATACTGACAACAACTCGAGTGAATACTTTACTTTATAGTTAAATTTCATGAATTATTTACACAAAGATGAGTTTCCTATTATTTGATACATCCCCGTTTAGCTTTAATGCCAGTGTATACTCGAGCTGGCATGGACTCCACAAGTTTGTATAAAACCTCATGATCCGTTTTAGATCAAACCCATCTGAGTGTCATCTGAACACGTGCTTCAGTAGAAGATTAGACACCTTTACATAGGAAATTAGACAGGAAAACCTGACCTTGTGTATGAAGCAGTCAACATGCTCAATATCACACATTTGCTCACATTTATATGGAGACCTAGAAATAATGCAGAATCTTGAACGCTTTCTTTGTTTTAAACAGTTCAAAAGTTTAAACCACTCTGTTTAATATTACCTTTACTCAGGGAGAAAAATATTTCGGAGTCCTCTCAGAATTTGGACCCCACTGTATTTGTATCTGGAATACAAGTAGGACACAAATGATACCCCCATCATGGAACCAACCAAACACACAAAAATGAATATAACTTGAATCAAACATTCTACGCTGGACTCAAAAACACTTGACTAAACCTTCATATATGCAAATGGCATATCTGCAGAACCCTGTAGGTCTTCTGGAGGGATGTGATTCATGTTACTTTTAATACGCCAATCTGGGAACAGTTTCCGAGTTTCTCCTGAAGTTTATAAAGTCTAGCACTGCTACAAGACATTCAGGTCTCGGATCAGCACGTGGTCATTAAGCCCCATCCCAGGACAGTCAGTCACTCCGCAGCTCTGTCTCCACACCTAACTGTGAGAGGGATTTATGGCCCATTTCACACTTGGCTGCAACTCTGAAAGCAATGGCTCCATTTAGGACACAGCCCTGTTAATTAGGCAGGTCAGCACTACAGAGTGAGGAACAGGGAAGAAACAGATCGGCTCTGCTTCCACTGCTGAGGGCCGTCGGGCATGTTGGGCGTGTTGTGTATTGATGGAATATACGTACAACATGTGTTCTACATAGACACAGGGCTTCCTGGCATGTCCTGTAATGCGGCAAACGTTTGTGTGTGCGTTTGGGAGACAGCGTCAGGAGGCTGCGCTATTGAATGACCTACTAAAACATGGACTACCGGAGGTTACTGGCTTCCTCTGTAAGAAACACCCCAGTTATCATCTTTGCCCAAATAAAAACCTGCATGCCCAAATATCGAACATTTCAGGAGCATGAATAACATTTTAACAGGGAGCATCATACAAAACAGATCCGAAATAATTACATTTAGACCTATTTCAGCTTAGAAAAAGTAAAATAAATAAATAAATAAATAAAAATTAAAAAAAGATTTAGCCATCGGTGTACGATTTTATATTTGAATGATATTTCTATCATTAACTTATGGGTTTCACATCGGAAACATGGCTACACAGATTCAACGTTAGCTTATACTGTATGTCTGTCTGTTTCTACTGCTAACATATAATACTTGTAAATGCACAGGTTGACGCTTCTTTGGTAAGTTTCAGCTTAATTAACGGTAAATCACTAAACCTGTGAATAGACAAAATTTATACCACAATGTGGTCGAATTCTTGAATCTGCTTGGTCAGAAGATGAGTATTATTTTTGCATAACCACATGACTCGGACAGTATTTCCAGCCGTAATGTGAACTACAGGTTTCTACTAATTGTACTGTGGACACTCTGCATAAACTAAGAATAATAATAAATGGATTTATTCAAAGCATTTTAAATACATGGATTTATTAAAAATGTGTTGTCTAACAAATAAATATGCATAATCTGTAATTACTATGATCATTTTGTTGGTTTGTTTCAGAAGGACTCTCAGGTGATGGGGTTTTCAGTGTCAGCGCTTTCAATGCACGATACTTTGCAAACTTCCCCAGCAAGGAAAAGTCTTCAGAACAGAGGAGTTTCTCAACAAATGAAAAACTGTGATTTTTTTTTATATATATATATATATATATATATATATATATATATATATATAAAAAAGTTCCCCTCCAGGGAGAGATGGTGGTGAGTGAATGATCGTATAGATTCATTGCTATAATGCAAGTGATAACAGGAACTGACATGTCTCATGGACATTCTGCAGCATTAAATCGAACCATATAACAATTCAAATGTTAGTCGTGTCATTCATTAATAAATTAAACATTGCCATTGTTGGAAATCCTTGTGGTAGGGCAAGGGTAAGTATATTAACACACTTGAGACTGTGCCTCTCTAGGAAAATAATCTACTTCATGTCAGACCGTATCACACCGCTGTGGGATGGAATATTGTCATATAACTGCACAGTCCGTCACTGGTTTATACGAAAATACTCCATGCTGGGGCAGTGTGATACAGCCTGACGTATAATGCAATGTATGACGTATAATGTGTAACTTCATGAAATCGTCTAAAGTTTTGGGGCATGGTAGCACTCAGTATAGTCTTGAGAAACATGAATTAGCCTGACATAACAATACAACATGCACGAATGTGTGCTTTTGGTATGTTACCAGTTGACTAGTTTCATCATAGCCACTGGTAAAACAAAATTTTATCATAGAGAAGAGGTAAACCTCTGATACAATTACAGCTATAAATCAAGTTGGTGTTTTTTAAGCTGGGCACAATCCTGCCCCAGTCTGCTAGCTAGCATTGGATGCCCTGCAAGTTAGCATTAGCTTAAGCAAAACTATACGAAACTTTTGAAACAGTCGTTCCAAAATGTCAGAAGGTCTAGAAGCCATTTCTGCAACATCTCTTTGCATTCAGCTGTGGTTATTCCCTGAGCCAATTTCTCAGTATTCACTATTTTTCTTTTTTACAGAGGTCCGTGACCATGAGCCAGCTATACTCAGCAAAACAAATAACGAACCTGCATCTTGTGTTAGCAAATAACCCCTCTGTTAACCCTGTACACATTCATGTAAACAAACCTGAGCTGTATTAGGAGGCTATTCAATGCCAAACACAGGATTTTTACTTTCTGTTGGGTGTTGAGAGTTTAACATGACGCTGTGGATCAGCAGTAATAAAACTCATGGATTTATCAGGCAAACAGCCTACAAAACACATGTAATAGAACGGACAAATAACATCATGTTCCCTATAAACATCTATACATTACGGTTGTGTTTTCAGTCAGTCAGTCAGTCATTTTAATAATCTGTTTATATACTTAGTTGATATAAAACCCATGTAGACATCCACAAATTAGACAGAATAGTAGGACCAGTTACCTTCACCCGACAGAACAAGGGTCGGATTATCCATATTGTCCAGTGGGCCGGTGCCCAGGGGCAACAACCATTCACAACCAGTGGGGGGGGCACAACATGACACAAGCTTTAAAAATATTTTTCGTAAATTTTTATTTTATTCACTTGAAATTGTTAAAAGGCCATACATAACTCGTCATGAACACTAATTTCATAATAATAATAATAATAATAATAATAATAATAATAATAATAATAATAATAATAATGAACAACTCAAGATTACATGACCATTCATTCCCCCTCCCCAATCTGTCAGAGTTGAGTTAGTCCACAAGTATGGCCAAATGTATCACGTTTTAAAACCGTTACAGAAAATGAATGAAAAATGGACAGGCATCAACTTAGTGGTTGTGCAAAGAGAAAAAGAAAAAAAGATAAGGACTCTAGACGTATAGCCACGATTCAAAATTTTCCAGCGATCGATCGTTTTTTTTGTAAGAACATCAGGACCTGCGGTCACTAGCAGCGCTGAAGGCGAAGCTAGTGAAGACGGTAACGCTAGCAGGGGAGATCATCTGCCTACATGTACTTGGACAAATGTAGACCCAATGTAGTTAGTAAATTACATATGAGAAATGCCCTTGTTTATGCGTGCTATTTTTGACAGGAAGACAGGGGCAAGGTGGGGGGTGGAGGGGGCGGCGTTGGGGCACCTGTGAGGTATAGTGCCCAGGGGCACCACATTGTCTTAATACGGGCCTGGACAGAACACAAAGGCAAGGGAGATATATGGATTTAACAGACACGTCTGACAGACAATCCAGATACTACTTACACATGGTGTGATTGTAGGGTTACACCGATCATTTCATGTAATCTATAAGAGGCTCGTGTTTACACACTGTAAGCATGGAAATCTTGAGAAGTGGAGATGCGTATTTTTCATTGGACAGCAGTGTTCTACTGATTGTGACATTGCAAAAAAAAATAAATAAATAAATAAATTATATATATATATATATTAGTATTAATCCATCAACAAATTGATTCTACATTAAAAAAATCATGTACAAATCAATTGCTATGGTATAACCTCAGTCGTTTTGTTTTGTACATAGAAAACAATAGTAATTGCTCACCGCCTGATGCCATTCAATATATCCATCACCTCCATTATTGATCTGTTCCCATTTCCAATCACTGGACATGTAAATTCATATCGTTTCACATTCATGTTTAATCATGCCCCATGGCCTCCATGTTGACCATAGTCCAAGTCCACATCTGGTCTAAGGTCAATCTTTAAATGCCTTTTCATTGATCGGTATAATTCCAATACTATTGACTGGCTGCCTTTGTAGCTGCAACAGCCACCTCTTGACCTATTGCTGCGTGATTACTATTACACTGCCAACACCACATAATAGCTTGATATAGAGCTACGAGAGGCCGCGTTAAAGCCCGTAATCACAGGGGAAAATGTGCGCAATGGTTCTGCTGCTGCGTGTTTGTGTGTCATTTCCTTCTCTTTCTTAATCCAGATTTAATCATCCAAGATTCACATAAATTATGTAATATTTGGCGTTTTCAACAAAAGAGAGGGCGGAAAAAAAATATCCGAGTCCTGTGTGGTATTTAAAGTATGCATTTTAAATCCCTAAATACATAACCGTCTTCACTGTAGCCAGGACTCCGTGGGAGAGTTCTTTCTCTTAAACAGCAGGGGCTTCTGTCTTCATTACCTATCGGGTTAAGCCCTATGATTCTCAATGTGCCTTGGAGTAAACTATTATTTTAAGGGAAAGCCGGTAATCATAGTCTGTGCTGTTTGTATAAACTGCTAAATTGGTTAATGCCAATGCGGCCCAAGCTCTTCCTTCATGTGGGGCGTCTCATGCTGGGGGAATGTGTTCATACTGAGCTGTGCTGTGTCAAAGATGCAGAAATAGCACAGCACTGCTGAGCAAAGAACCACGCTTTCTCACCCCCTTTCATGGTACGACTATTACAGTCCATTCCCTGGCATATTTTTGTATTATGACAATTTGCACTAGTAGTTAATAGCGGATTCCTTTAGAATAAAATTACGCCGTAGACGTAGCCAGAAATGAAAATGTTTTTTTTTTTGCCGTAGATTCTCCGAATGCCCATTAAAAGCCAATCATTGAAGACATTTGTGTTTGTCTCAGGTAATTAAATCTGTATTTAATGCTTCACAGCAGAAGTAAACAACATATACAAAGTTACTCCCACTGTTCAGACCATTCAGTATGATGAATATTGATATTATTAGCATGAACGGGTCTCGCTTTGGCAGCGAGATTGTGGGTAAACACTCATAAACGCTCACTTGACGTGGCCAGGGCAGATTTGCCACTACTGTCCAACATCTCTCATAATACAAAATGACAGCTTTGTATATTGTCTGAGCCCTAAAAGACTCCTTCAACAGCACACAGTCCACAACAGACAGCACTAGTGTTTCTTCCCTCATGAGAGACAGAATAGTAGAGAAAGAGCTGATTGTTCCCAACTGTGGCCACCAAGGCTAAGTGGCATAGGCGCAGGATGACCTCCCAACAGGCATTAGAGTCTAATTCTGCCCGCCCATGGCCCAGAGACCAAAGCCCATGGCGATTGCCTGGCGCTCCAGTGGGAGAGAGAGAGAGAGAGAGAGAGAGAGAGAGAGAGAGAGAGAGAGATTTCTTCATTATGTTGAACACCCACCACCCCTCTCTCTGCCTCAAGACTGTAATCTCAGATTAGGGAGCTGATCAAAGACCGAATTAAATTTGGGCCACTGGGCAAGAGTGAAGATTATTTCACAGTGGCATGTTTATTGTGAAAGCTAAGTATGTACATTATGCAGAGCGAGTTAAAGAGAGACTGAGAGAAAGGGGAAGTCTATCATCTACCATTTAAAGATGAACTGAAGTTCGCGGACATTGCTTATTCATGACACGATTCATGCGGAATCTCCCATCTTTGTTAGGTTGAATCCCAGGTGGGTTGCTAATCACTGTGTACGCTCGCTACATAGAGTACAACATCATTTCATTGTAGACGTGTAATATATGCTCAGTAGACTTGCTTTTAACCTTATCATTTTCACTGTGCTTAAGTATTGGTACACACTTGGGTTCTCTGCCTGCTATTACTATAGCTCGATCTGCAAGCAATATTTAAGCAAGTCTTCAAATTTGATTATTAAATAAATAATTTGAAAAGCATAACATAATGTAAATATAGAACACAGACATACCTTATTGCTAGTAATAGCTTCTTACCCATGACTAATGCAGCATGTGGTGAGGTTGCAACTTGTAATTCTCCACCTACAACTGGTAAAAAACCACTGAGAACACTCACTCAACTTGAAATTGATCAACTTTCGGGTAAAAGTTCTGGGTCGGGGATGTGAGTAGACAGATGTTGGGCCTTGAAGTAGAATCAAAGCAGAAATATGTGACCCTTGCTGGCAAAATGAGTCGGAATGAGGACATTTTCCAAAGTGAGTTATTGTTACTTCCACATTGTGCGTCTAAAGACCTTCAAAATGAGGCATGGTTTGTTGAAATCGGACAAAAAATGACGCCTAGCAACTAGCCACTTTCGTTTACGTCTAATGGGGTTTGGAAACTCGCTTTCCATTGGTTCATAAAAGCGTCTTGCTGTGAGCGCGTGGTGAAAAACATGGATTTATCATGGAATATTAGGACTAAGGAATAATTAACGAAGACATATGAATGAACATATGAACAAAACCTTAATATAAAAGTAGTTTGGCATGTTTTCTTGCTCTTTTATCATGGGGATCAATAAATGACAGCTTTATGAACTCATTTTTGAGAAAATCTCATTTCGACCGAAACCACGTTTTGCCTCCTAGCTCATAATTAGCCGCCGCGCATTCCGACTCATTTTGCCAGCACGGGTCCCAAATGACGACTCCTTGCAATCTGCTGTTAACAAGCTCAATGTTTGGACGAGTTGATTACGTACAGACGAGCACTGAGTACTGTCGCACTTCCATGGGCTTTGTGTTCCACTGCTGATTTCCTTTTGTTTAAACATTTAAACATTTAAATATTTACAGTATTCACTCGAATAGCAGAATAATTGTTAGGATCTCTATCTGCAGGTTTCAAAACGAATAGGACGGAGCCAAGTGACAAACATTTTTAAACATATATTTGTTACTTAAAATCACGCAAGATAATATCGTTGGATAGTGTTTTACCAAGCCGCTCATTAACATTCACCACTATATCCAAAAAAAAAAAAAAAAAGTAGTCATTATACAAAGGCAAAGGACAGAAATTGCCACCACAGAGTATCAGAAGTCTCAGAGCCCAATTGCAATCAAAAGGTGCTTTGTACAGTGTGTAAACAGGAAGCTGAGTTGTGTGCAGAATAAGGCGTTAGCATTCCTGGGTGGGGGACCTCTATAGGTGTGGAGGTGTACTGTCCACCCAGGATGTGACCCAGCTACTCTCGCAGCGTGTGTGCGGTTCAGGATTTGGGTGAGTAGCCATGCTGCACTTCCTGGTTAGAAAAGTGTTATTCGTGCTCTTCACTCGACACCTCCCTGCGCTGGCACACACTGAAAGTGCAACACTAATAGAAATGCATCATGTCAGTTAGGCAGTTAGCACACTACAGCCCCACCAAATACTGCTGTATTTTCTCCACTCTCACAGAAGAGGCTGCTTCACTTACGCCTCCAGGGTGGGATTAGAGAGAAAGATCTGGCACGAAAAAGGAGCATAACCTTCACTTTCTTCCCCCGTGCTTCTTAGCACAATATAGCGCAACCATGACTTCCCAGCTAAGGGTAGGAGGGGAGATGCTCTGAATAGTGAGAGCCAATCAATTTTCTCCTTTTCTTCTGCACTGCATCGGCTTAAAGCGGCATGTAATCCTAGCCTCCCGTCCCCGTCTGCCTCCACTGGGGGCTCTTTGGAAACAATTAAACCCACCATACATTAATAGCATTCGCTTAGGCCTTTCATCCCCCTTTTTTGTCAAAAGTTGTTGGGCTTTTATTGATATAAATTTTATTATTAAGTGTGCTGTTAACTAAGCTTCTCAAAGCCAATTAAATTGATTGTAATGCTCTCAATGGGATCATTTGCTTTTGTAGGTTTCTGCTTGATCGTACTGAGATTGCGTGTAATCGTTAAGCGTCTTGGGCGTAACGATAAGCTGAGATCCACATCTACGGGACGTAAAAATGGAAACGGTGATCCGCGCACGCTTTTTCGACTGTATAAGTACATGACGGAGGTCGTTTAGCCAAAAAAACAGGCAAACAAACCAAACTGGAATCTTGCTCAGAAAAGGTCAAAATGTATTGAGATGAATATTGCATATACAGTATGCCGTGTTCTGGCTATATTACAGCGAGCACGCATACAGAAACAGGCGTTTTAGTGCCAAGGTTGTGAAGCAGTGGGTGGATAAGGTCTTGAAATTAAATTCACCCCATCACCACCAAATCTGCCCCACAGCTACAATGTGCTCGAAAAGCTGCTAAGAAAAGTTACAGTGCAGGGCTCTGGCAGCTTCACTCCCTCCAACGCTTCTTTGCCTTTGTTACTGATACATGCATGTACACACACACACACACACACACACACACACACACACACACACACACGCACAAACAAGCCTGTTTTTTTCCCCTGCTGCTTAAAGTAGAAGAAGGGCTTAAGATCAGCCTAAGCCCGGACAAAGAGCGACGTTGGTGGGGTCTGCACCCTTCTTTCTCTCTCTCTCTCTCTCTCTCTCTCTTTCTCCTTGTCGTCCATCCAGGGCTCAGCTCAAATGGTGGGAGCACACAGCCAAGCAAAAGGGCAACCATTTATCACAGTCCTGATGAAATGAAAGGACCCAAACATCTCTCTTTCCCTTTTTTGCCCCTTCACCCCATCTCCTGCCCACACTTTTTTTCCCCCTCCTTCAGCATCCCTTCTTTCTTTCTTTCTCTTTTTGCCCCACACTTGCCAACTGTTTGGAATAAAGTGAAAAAGGAGGGTAAGTGGACCCACTGGTGTACAGCCAGCTCTCTCACGCTGCGGCTCAAGCGACCTATTGTATGCGCGTGTTTGAGTGCGTGTGTGTGTCTATGTGTGTGTGTGTTGGGGGGTGATTTGTCAGGCAACGGTGGCAGAAGTCAAGCCCCAGAAGGTGAAAGGCTATGACCCTAGGAGAGCCAGGGCCCCGAGGCCTCTGTTAGAATGGTTCGGGTGCCAAAGAAAGAGCTCCTGTCCGAGGCCCGAATGCCACAAAGGGGTCCATCTGCATATTTCAGGTAGGGCTCTGTTATTGGAGTTGACAGGGGTGTGACAGCCTGAATTGTGGAGGGAGTGTGTGAGTGTGTGTGTATGTGTGTGTGTGTGGAATTTGAGTGGCAGCTCCTTCCCTCCTTCAGCCTGAGAGGAAACCACTAACGACTAACCTCTTTTTGCCATAATAAACAAAAACAGTAAACAATGGTAGTGTTTACACGTCCAGCGGGCAGAGCGGTGGTGACTAGCCTTTTGTAACAGCTGGATGATAGTGTCGGGGCAGAGGCCATCAAGGAGAGAGGGAGAGAGCGAATGAGAGTGCGAGAGAGAAAGAACAAACTGTGACAGCTTCACTCTTGCTCTGACATACTAGCCTTCCGGTTAGCCCACTTCTATTCCCTCTTTCTTTATTCCCAGAGAGAAAGAGAGAGAGAGAAGGATCTCCAGTGAATTGTTTGTTTGCATGTTCCCACCTCTTTGGGGAAAAGGAGACAATAACACAACCCGTTCTCACATGGCCGGAAGGCTGATTTCCAAAGCAGTACACCAGCGTGTCCCATTTTCTCATCTGACATGATAAACATTGCTGCTTTATGTGAATAAGGCATTTCCTGTTAGACGGGGGCTTAAATAAAAGTTGTTGTTGGGATATTCTCAGTGGGAACGGATCTTTTAGCTGACAGAGAGTGATGAAACGGTCAGGAAAGATCACGCGGCGGCTGCCGGGACGAGAAGCGTTAAAACGAAAAAGAAAGGGTTGCAGTAGATAGCGAGGCGAGTCAAACTTTACTGATTCAGCTTGATTCAAGTCGAGTAAAAAAAACCACCCCCCCGAAAAAAAAAAAAAAAGATAGAAAATGAATACTCGTGCGAAAAATTGCACCTTTAGAACCGATTGTTTTTAGGTTGTTGCATGACAAATGAGCTTGGGATTTGACTCTAAATCTAACGTGGTCACACTTATCATGACTCGATTAGATTTAGCGTTGTACGTCTATGAAGATGAACCTGAAACAAAACAGAGATTTTTGGTCCATTTGGTACGTTTCTAATGATTCAATTAGATCAGTCTTCATCTCCAAACACCGAACTAGCTCCTTGTTGAAACCCTACAATCCAAAGTGAAGTCCAAGCCCATCCCGCGCTGGTGATGGGAGTGAGCGCTTGACATGGAGCAGAAGCAGTGATGTTAGGGTACGCAGGTTAGAAGCGGAGGGTGCTGTCATTGGAAGCAGATGCAGCGCTGTAAGAAGGCAGAGGGGAGATGTCTCAGGGTAAAGCTCCCCCCCCACCCCACCCCCCTTCTGTCCTTGTGCACTGTCTGGAAGCGGTTATGATCCACCAAGGTTTCATATTAGAAAAAAAAAGACAGGGGGAAGAAAAGAGAGAATCAGGGAGGAGGAATGTTGAATCATCTCCAAGCGGAAAGAGGAGGTTATGCGTATGAGCTGATCTCTCTCTCTTTCTCTCTCTCTCTCTCTCTCTCACACACACACACACAGACACACACACACACAGACACACACACACACACACACACACACACACACACACACACACACACACACACACACACACA
>JAQMCW010000014.1:4412182-4423569 GCA_030068335.1 Chrysichthys cranchii | reverse complement strand
CAGCACTGATGCAGTGTTTTTATGTTGCTCTCTCTCTCTCTCTCTCTCTCTCTCTCTCTCTCTCTCTCTCTCTCTCTCTCTCTATCTCTCTCTCTTCCCCTCTCTATCAGGTGTGAAGCCACCCCATACTTCAGCCCCACCGCATGGAGGAAATGAGGGGGAAAATGATGATCTTCCTTCCAGGCCTGCATTTTTTCCCCCCTCCACTGTGTTTCCCTCTTTCCTCGGAAGTGATTGTCTGCCAAGAAACAGGGCTCTCCAGCCAGGATGACAGAAAATCGAGGCTGTGGTCGGTGAAATCCTCCTGTGCATTGGGGCCTCTGTCTCTAAACACAGGGTCAGGTGTCAGCCCTGAGCTGCCTGCCAGAACATAGTACGTTTAAAAAAAAAATCGGCCTGCCATTGTTTCTCTGTCAGTGTCAATCCAATTATGTCACACGCAAAGTGCTGGCAAAACAAGCAGAGGGCTATCGATTCGAGCCAGCTCTCACCTGTGGTTAAACTTGTGGGATGGAGAGAGGATTGAGAGGTTAGTATGTACATCATATTGAATGGCTTAGAGGGCTGCTGAGAGTCACGCTGAATGCATGCTTAATAAATAATGAGTAATTTATCAAAAAAAAACAAACAACAAAAAAACCAGTGCCAGTCGACCATGCATGCAGTACTTCTTCTGTACAATCCTACATGGTACATCATAAATAACCACAGGCCAAATTAAATACCTCACACTTTTATAAAAAGCAAGTTGGTATTTACGGTAGATACTAATATTTGTGATTATCGTATGTACAGAACCATTCGTTTTCTCTGAACACACAGGTGCAACTATGACTTCTTTATGTTCATACAGTACTTGGGCATTTCTGTTTAAAAAATGAGCAGGATTCCTTCCAGCACATAGAGGTATATTTGAAAAATCCATTTTCTCCCAGGTAAAATTAAAAAATGGTAATATTTTTTCCCTTTCTCCCCCTTACATGCTTAAAAATTGAAACTGAAACTGTACACTTAGCTCTACACTAACGTCTAGCATAATTATCAGAGTATGTGCATGCTACTTCTGTTTGCAAGACGGTGAGAAAGCATGGGCATGACCTGTGCTGCCGTTCCAACGCCTGCTCTAATTACACAGCATCTTGCTTCACAGGCTCTCTGACCATTACAGACCGGGAAAGGAGGCAGCACTCAAACATAAAAAACCACACACTCTGTGCTTGTAAAAATGAACTGATGCACAGCACTTAAAGATCATATCCTATACCACAATATTATTTTTTAAATAATAGAAATACAGGTAGTCCTCAAGTTATGATGTAGATGAGTTTCACCACACCCATTGTAAGTCGAAAAAATCGTATGTTGAACCACTGTGTTGAACCACTTAGCATAGCTTTAGTATATCAGCCTATCGTAGCGTAGTTTAGCCCTGCTGAGTCTAGCTTAGCCTAGCCTACCCAGGAGTCTTTTCCTGTAGAAGACATACTTTTGAATTAAAATTAGTTCTTGAAGCACACAAAAAACCCGCAGTAATGCACTGTACAGTACACCAGTACACAAGGTAACTCCGTGAGTTGCGGGAGAGAGTGAAGCATCACACAAGGCGAGTGATCCGGGCATCGTCCACGCACTTCCATTTGTCATCTGTGTACTTCCTGGTGCCGTCTGTGTACTTCCTGGTGCCGTCTGTGTACTTCCAGGTGTTGTCTGTGTACTTCCAGGTGTTGTCTGTGTACTTCCAGGTGTCGTCTGTGAACTTCCAGGTGTCGTCTGTGTACTTCCGGGCATCATCCATGTACTTCCAGGTGTCGTCTGTGAACTTCTAGATGTTGTCTGTGTACTTCCAGGTGTCATCCGTGTACTTCCGGGTGTTGTATGTGTACTTCCAGGTGTCGTCTGTGTACTTCCAGGTGTCGTCTGTGTACTTCCAGGTGTCATCTGTGTACTTCCAGGTGTCATCCGTGTACTTCCGGGTGTCGTCTGTGTACTTCCAGGTGTCATCCATGTACTTCCGGGTGTTGCCTGTGTACTTTCAGGTGTCGTCTGTGTACTTCCAGGTGTCATCTGTGTACTTCCAGGTGTCATCCGTGTACTTTCAGGTATCATCTGTGTACTTCCAGGTGTCATCCGTGTACTTCCAGGTGTTGTCTGTGTACTTCTAGATGTTGTCTGTGTACTTCCAGGTGTCATCCGTGTACTTCCGGGTGTCGTCTGTGTACTTCCAGGTGTCGTCTGTGTCCTTCCAGGTGTCATCTGTGTACTTCCAGGTGTCATCTGTGTACTTCCAGGTGTCGTCTGTGTACTTCCAGGTGTCATCCGTGTACTTCCAGGTGTTGTCTGTGTACTTCTAGATGTTGTCTGTGTACTTCCAGGTGTCATCCGTGTACTTCCGGGTGTCGTCTGTGTACTTCCAGGTGTCGTCTGTGTCCTTCCAGGTGTCATCTGTGTACTTCCAGGTGTTGTCTGTGTACTTCCAGGTGTCATCTGTATACTTCCAGGTGTCATCCGTGTACTTCCGGGTGTCGTCTGTGTACTTTCAGGTGTCATCCATGTACTTCCGGGTGTTGTCTGTGTACTTCCAGGTGTCGTCTGTGTACTTCCAGGTGTCGTCTGTGTACTTCCGGGCATCATCCATGTACTTCCAGGTGTCATCTGTGTACTTCCAGGTGTCATCTGTGTACTTCCAGGTGTCATCCGTGTACTTCCAGGTGTTGTCTGTGTACTTCCAGGTGTTGTCTGTGTACTTCCAGGTGTCGTCTGTGTACTTCCGGGCATCATCCATGTACTTCCAGGTGTCTTCTGTGTACTTCCGGGTGTCATCCGTGTACTTCCAGGTGTCATCCGTGTACTTCCAGGTGTCGTCTGTGTACTTCCGGGCGTTGTCCGAATGTCCGCATACATCATACGCTGTTACGCTGGCCTGCCAGCGATGCCTGCCCGTGAATTTTAAACATTTTCTAAATAGTTTACAATTTTTAGCGGATCACAATCGTCATCGTAACTTTGAAAAATCGTAAGTCGGGGCATCGTGACTCGGGGCGCACCTGTATAGTTAAACAATATTAACTCCATAGCATACCATAATTACTGTAATATATGATTACTGTAATATAGCAAAACTTCAGTAAGAAAAATGAAAACAAAACAGAAAAAAGGACAACATCGAGTTCTGCACCATCAGTTGAAATGCAATACATGTTTAAAGGTCCAATATGTTGGATTCAACCTCCTGAATGCCCCTTCTTTACCCCTCTCTTTCCCTCAAACTTGTTAGCCAGCACCAGTAAACACAAAGTCCTCTTCATCCTTGTGTTATTTGTTTCTTTTTTTTTTTTGGTCGACCTACCGGTGCTTCCTTTTGGATTCATGCTTTTAAAAACACAAAGCAAGGAAGGTGCTATCTGGAGGTTTGTCTATTCTAGGTTTGTGAGCCGAGGGTCCACTGTATACACTAACGAAAACATACTTAAATCGTACACAGTGGACCTTTAAATACCTCATCGCTGTGTGTACATTTGTCCGCACGATGTTACCGCAGTTTATTGAGTTTGGATACATCTGACTAATGCAATGTTCAAATTTCGGTCACTTTGCAGACACGCTTGTTATACACAGGACTCACAGGTTTCAGGGCAAATGCCCAGCACTTGCCTTGCATGTTACGCTATGTGGTGGAAAGCATGAACGCAATGTCGCTTAGTATTTTAACCCAAAGAAAATTAAAACCATTACAAGTGTACTCTCCTGTACACCATTCATCGACTGATCAACTGATTCTGCCTCGTTTGTTAAAACAGTTGTTTATTTCTCAGAGCATAAGACACGTGTGGGCTAATATCCATCGTGGTGTCCACCAAAGGCGAGTTTTCTTCATAGGCAACGTGGTCCTATAGCGCACATATCTGCACAGCTACAGTGCTTCCATAAACCGACGCCTTTACTGCTTGTGGCATTACGCAGCTTAGCTGCATCATAAAGGGGGAGTAATTCATCCCGAGTAATAAAGGGAAAAATACGGCGAGCATATATGCTATATAACAATATACCTCGTCATGATAAATTAAACATGACGCCCTGATTTACAAAGTACACCTATAAATTACTGTAATGTTTAATGAGCGAAATATAGCAGAGAGGTGACGCTGGAGCCCCTGCGCCACAGAGGCTGAGTGTAATAAAGGCATGACACTAGGCGGATGGGTCCTGCCACAGTGCCACAAAGTGCACTGTATCATTCGAATACCAATAAAGCCGGGGCTGGCCGTAGGTCTTTGGAGCATAAGGAAAGTTATGGAAAATATTTCTCTCCCAAGGACATGGCACCAGATGTGCAAAGACTTATGGGAGCAATCATAGGTGGCCAAGGCTTGGGCTCTGGGGCCTTATTAAGTTAGGCTGCGTTCCAGCACCTTCAACTTATTAAGCTGTCAAGAGTTGCAATGATTAAAACCAAAGAAAGGTCACAAGTGGACCTTCGCCATTGTACAAAGCCTGGTATTTTCTCTCGAAGCACAGGGCCTAATGAAGACATTTTACTTCATATGCACAGGTGGGATTTGATGAAACGGCCCTTCAGTGATGAGCTGCTTTTCTCTCTCTCTTTCTTCCCAACCACATCTGAAGTGCTTCAAAAGATCCTACTTAGTTTTTTTCTTTTTTTATCGCCCACTCTTGCCTCAACTTCACTGAAACTCTCAAGAAGTTCGTTTATTTCAAAAGACAATGAATAAGAGAGAGCAATGTAACAGAGAAATTTTAAACTCGCTCATCCAAAGCGGCAGCAGACGCTCCCCTTTCAGGTGATGCCGATCATCCTTGGAGATCAAAGCCACGCGGACCCGCCGCTTAGGTACGCAAATGGAGGAGCAATAGCACGGGTGGAGCTGTCTGCTAAAATCAGTCCCTTGTTGTGCTGACGGTGGGATTTCAGCTTCTGCCAGCTCTGTGCCGACGTCTTCCTGGAGATTAAAGAAATGTGGCACGGTATCGAAAACCGTTGTATCGCTTAGCATCCATGACTCCATCTGAAATGTATTCACCTGTCGCTCTAGATGATGCCAGGTGTCAAGCGTGTTGGTTTGAGGTTCGACAGACAGGGCTGTCTAGTCTACCTGGCCAAGATTCCCAGAAAACTGCCCAGACAGCCAAATCTATCAAGTGACAATGACACTCTGGTTTTATTTCAGCTCAGACAACACATCACTCGTAAAATCCGTTCCTCATGAGTTTGATCTGACCCCTTCACAGCAAATAACTCAGCAGGCAATAACACCAAAGTTCACTCAACTCTATATGGCGTAAAGAAACGTTTTCACCGCAGAACCTCAGACGTGCACTAGGTTCATACCTGGGTTTAGCCAAACGGCTCTCAATATTGATGAAACAAAATGGAAAGGGGAGGAGGACGGGGCACCTGTCTCATTTCAAAGTGTGTCCTTGACATCTTTGTTGGAGATTGGCTTCTTTTCCTCTCGCGCTCTTGCTTTGCCCAGGACGCTGTTAGAGCTGCAAAATTGCCTATGATAGATATGTAAAAAGGGGGTCATAAAGTCCTCTGTCATTTCACTGGTTTGAGCAGACACACAGGTCTGCGAGGTTGCTAGAGGTACTGTACGACCTCTAAAACTATTCTCGCGTATTGAAGCGTACGCGTTGCTACGTGAGAACAGCCCACATACCAGGGACTTATTTAGCTGCTCTTGAGGCTAGTTTAGCTGTCAATCTGAATTGGGAACATGGCAGCAAATATGGGTTAGGAGCACGTAGTATGTGATACGTCATCGCATATATTTGCGCTCAAGTCTCCATTGAGACAGGCTGACATCACTTCTGTCGGCGACCCCACGTAATATCCATCATGGACCCCTCCTTAGAAGAAGACACCTTCAGAAAGGAGTGTGCAGTGATCTTTAGTTTTGCCGTTTTCTTTTCGACCCTGGCCTCTCACAAGAGACCAAATCCAGCCACCAAACGGTGCAGGCTGTTATCTGAAAATAATAGATGAACGTTATAACCGAAAAGACCTACGTCTAAAGTCGACAGGGCGGAGATGACACTTCCTGAGGCTGCAAATGTCCTAATTACTCCTACGTGCCTCACAGGTCAGGTAGAACTGCCAGTGCTCGCTCGCTCGCTACCACCAGAGCATTCTGTACGCCGTTTTCATGACATTTCTGTGCACACGGCTAAACGTTCCCACTTCTGCCCTGCTCTTCCTCCATGGATTCCATGGCCTACATAGAAGTTTTTACCCTAGGCCTATGGCACTGCTTTGTCTTTTAGAAGAAAAGCAAAAAGGAAAGGAAGCACGTGATTTCAAAAAGGCGGAAAATGCTCATAAGCAAAAGCGAACGCTCCTCGTTTTTTTTTTTTCTTTTTTAATGTTTTTTATATTCTTTATAACTTCGGATAGTTTCAGCACTTCAGTGTTTACAGTAATATTGCAGATTGAGACAATTAAACCGTCGAGATTGACTTTTTCATGTCAAAATGAAAAAAAAAAAAGGACGAAGCATCTGTAGTTTGACAGCGCACTGCTAATACCTTTGTGATATTTCACCTGTTTGTTCTGTGGGATCCATCAGCATTTTAAAACATCTCGACACCTTGTTCTCTTTTTCTAATAGCTCCCTGGGTACCCTCTGCTGCGCTTGAATCAAATTGCCTACAGAAATCTGCGCTGCTTCGCGTCTCGGAAATGCGACGAGATACGCAGAACGCGTCACTTGAAAGCTCAATACTCTCATGTTTTGGCTTTTCTTTTAAACACTCTACTTAAAGACATAAATAAATATATAAATGTCAAGAAGGAAACTTTATGGCCTCTGTACTCATGAGTCTGTGCTCCAGGCAAAATAATAATAATAATAATAAAAAAATAAAAAAGAACTAAAAGAACTAGAAAACCAAGCCATTGTGCTAAGTCTCCCATGCACAGAGACTGATCACCATGGAGGTGCTAGATGGAGCTTCACAGCATGGTTTTGAGTGAATGTAATATGTAGAGATGTTAGAAATTGCATTTTTATTACAATGGGGGCGTGAGAGATGCTCATTTAGAGAGATAAGCATTGAGGGGGCGTGCTTCGGAGAGGCCTGCTGTGCTAGCATTCATGCTTGTTTAATTCGGTGCTCGGATAGCACCATCACTTCTTATTGGGATGTACAGGATGGGACATAGCAGGTGATGGCATATAAATACATGGCTGTTTCTCCGGGGATAAGTGTTTGCACAATCTATTGTCTACATGTGGGCTGGAGGGGGCATCCTTCTAAGAAAAGACTAGACTGGAAAACGAGGCCTTGAGGTATGAGTTGCTAGTTCAACTCGTAAGAAGGGCAGAGAAAGCAGGGAAGAAGGAAAGATCATACTCACACTACACAGACATCTCGGAAGTAAATAGACACCATTATTTTTGAAAAATGTAGTTCTAGAAACGTCCGTCTAGCTGCTCTGCTATAGTCGCCAAGTTGAGATCCCTCACAGGGGTACTCCGACTCACTTGGAGTCGCACTGCAACATCAGCTGCCTTTTCAACAATTACATTACATTACATTACAGTTATTTGGCAGACGCCCTTATCCAGAGCGACTTACATTTTCATCTCATTGATACAATTGAGCAGCTGAGGTTAAGAGCCTTGCTCAAGGGCCCAATAGTGGCAGCTTGGCACCACCTGACAGTCTGTAGACCCCTGTCCGAGGGCCCAGGTCGACCTGAGCGGTATGCTGTTGATTCCTTCCCTTTGCCTTTGAATTGTCCCAAGGAGTTAAAAAACAAATTGCACACATTGGTATTCAAACAGAAAGGATGAACCGTTATGCACAAGTGGGTCGAGTTTAAAAAAGGTGTAACTTAATGATATTAAATTCAGTTTTTCTTGCAAATATCAGCCAGATGAGGAATGTTAGTTCTTTCTCTCTCTAACTTTCTCTCCTCCTTTCCTTTTTCACATTTTCTTCTCTTTGCCAATCCAACGCTCCCCTATCATGAGACAGCTAGCCAGGAGAGAAGGTGAAGGCTAACGCACCTTCCTCTGAAGCACACAAAGCCAGCCAGCACATCCGTACAAACTGCAACCCATGCTACATGACACGGTGGCGTCAACAACACACTTAAACTATGTCCACACTTATACGTTTTACTTTTAAAACAAATACGGTAACGCCCAGCCTCCATACTGCTCCAGAGTTTCCAAGCCACAAAAGAGGACTGTATTGGATGGACATGAACACCTCACCATATCAGTAATATGTGTTTTTTAATTCATTTATTTGGCGCGTCTACCATTCAAGACACCTTAGATACGACCGCTTATTAGAACAAGCACATTCATATGAAAACGTGAGTATGCCTTGCAGCCAGCACTACTGTCCGAGCTGCTCTTCAAGCAAATGAATTCATGCTTTTTGACCAATCAGAATCAAGCGCCGTCGTGTGAAGACAATCACAATCAGCAGCACGAGGTTTCAGCTTATCTCAGGGTCTCATTCCAAAGAACTGAAATCTCATGGCAATATGCTTTTTGTTTTTTTTGTTTTTTGTTTTTTTTTAAAATAAAAAGTAGAGAAGGTGCAGTGGGGGAAAAACCCACCAACAACACTTGCTTCATTATTCTGTCTCACACGCCGCGCTAATAAAGATTTCAAATTCCTGCCCATACGCTAGAAATCTTTGAAAGAAGTCAGGAGTGCTAATGATGGAGCGGTTCAAAAAGGTAACCTTGTGCACATCACCTATTATGGCAGGAGCTGCAGAGCACGCAGAGCTCCACTGAATAAGAAAAATCCCTGTGGAAAGAAAAAAACACCCAGCTGAAGAAAAAGACATGAAATATATAAATAACATGAGCAGGTTCACTCGGAGTTCATTCAGGGAAGGCCAGTGGTAAGACAGGAGCAGGAGAAAGAGAGAGAATATTCCCCTCTCACTCTTCTACTCTTCCGCTTTTGAGGAAAATGCCTCTGCTCATAGGTGTTGCTAAAATGATTAGCTGCCAGCAATCAGCCCCTTGCTGAATCAGCTTTGAACTGGTCAGGGCCGACTTATCACATGACCAGCAGGCGCGAGCCCCAGCGCACCGCTTCCTGCTGTCAGACGAGAGCTGCTTCGCTGCGTGCATAATTCCTCAGATGGGTGCGATGAGTTCACCGTCTGTGAAACCAAGATTCAAATTGGAGGGATTGCTGACACATAATCGTTTTAGAATAGAGAGAGGGCCTCAGCAAAAACTCTAGTCTTGGAGAGTGTGTATAAGAGTCTACACACACACACACACACACACACCCATACGTATCTCCCTCACTCCGACCCAAACATTATCATGGTGTGAGACAGACAGAACCAGGTCAAGCTCAGAGGCACGGCTTAGCCTGTTGTTTCTGACTCCCTGCTAAACCTGGGTTCAACACTTTCTAAAGGATTAGCAGAGACAGGATGTACTAGTGTGTGTGTGTGTGTGTGTGTGTGTGTGTGTTTCCTCACACTTCCCAATTAAGATGACTCACACTGCTCTCTTGCCTCTCTCCCACTAACCCACAACCACTTCCTATCGAGCTGAATCAAGCTTCAGAAGCCAAGGCTTTCCAGCTGACGTTTTTTATTCCGCTTTTCCCTCTGAAGCCGCTCGAGTCACTCGATTTGTAGTTTAACACGTCTGTCGACCACAAACACCTCGTCCCGGAGGGATATGGAGACTGAAAAGTGACCCCACAGTCTGGGTTGATCAGTACGTGCCTTGCCTGTTCTCGCCCCGCTCGCCCAGCTGGTCAGCATCATGCCATCACTTCACACCCTCTGTGTGCTTTCTCCCTCTGTCTGCGCCGAGAGCGACGTGGACGTGTGCTTCACACATTCCTTTACAACCGAGTAACTTGTCAATAAGTGTGTGGGATATAAAGCACACAGGAAACACTAATGAATGATGAAAGGTCACTGTGACTAATTTACAATGAAACTATGGATACAAGGGATCTATTGAACCTGGAAGAAGTTTGCCTTTGCTACAACCAGGAAATATGAGTACAGTTTTCAGAATGAACAGATGTGTTTCAAACAAATTACCAATAGCAGGTGCACTATTTGGGTTTCTTTTGCTTTTTTTTTTATTTTAATAAAGCTAGCCAAAAACTGGCACTAGTTGAGATGGTGTACAATGAGGGACACAACAAGAGCTTATGTGAATGGTCAGATATGAAGTTTGTGGCACCAGGAAAGATCATGTCAGTTAACGTGCATGTGAGTTACCGTATGATAAATTTACAAGGTTGATCTATTAATCCTGAGTAACTGCCAGGTCAGGGTTGGGGTGGTGTGAATTAGGCTGCTACACTGTTTAGATTTTCTATTTAACAAAATTCATTCATTAAATTCATTAGAAAAATATTCCAAGCAGGTACAAACAATGACTGTGCAGGCAAAAAAAATAAAATAATAAATTCGAAGAAGAAGAAGAAGAAGAAGAAGAAGAAAACACTGATGTGCACTTCCAGGCCAATTATGAACTTTCCAGGGTTTCTGGGAGGCATAGTTTTAAGATTATTATTCAATTAAAAAAAATCCCTTCAGGTTCAGGCAGCAGCAACTTTTGGTTTTAATCCAATTACAGATTCAGATATGAATATTTGGAGCACTAAACGGATACAGATATGCTGCAAAAAAAAAAAAAAACCAACCCAACATCTTAGCAAGTGGAAATAGTAACCTTTAACTAGTATTTCCGATAAAATGATTACGATAAACAAAATATACACCCAGTGTATCAATCGTGTGTATCATCTTTCAAGACGTTTTAAGAATTTCAAGCTTGATATTTACTTCAATCAGCAGATATTTTACCGTCTTTCTGGAAATCAGTGCCTAAAATGAACAAAATGATCGGCCAGTTGAACACAAGCTTGAAGAAGTAAAAAAATCTATAAACTCGTATCTGTATGTTCAAGATATTTTCACATGCTAAGACGCCATTTTTGGCTGTGCAGTGTCATTGTGTTCTACTCCTACATGCAACATTATAGAAAGATAAATAAGAATTTAAAAAAATGGACAAATGAGCTCATTCGTTTACCACAGTTGTTGTTGGGTTTTTTTTCTCTCTCATCAATTTCTGTCCGGTGTACAGTCATGTGTGCTGCTCTGCTCCACTCAGTCAGAATAAGTGCTAATGGCTGCATGTCACTAACACCTGAGCTCATATGCCTGTTTGTTTGGCACACTGTCACTTCAAATCACTGGCAGGAAACAGGAATACACACTGGCATAATGCCCTCAGGGAAGTAATAAACAGTCTCTCTCTCTCTCTCCTGCTTGCTCGCTCACACACACACACACACACACACACACACACACACACACACACACACACACACACACACACACACACACACAC
>JAQMCW010000014.1:4371513-4381685 GCA_030068335.1 Chrysichthys cranchii | reverse complement strand
CACCTCACTGCTCCGCCTCCATCATCGCTTCTTGTGATCCTCAAGGTAAAGGACACTTCATAAAACCAGTTTATTTCATTACATTCACTTTTATTATGTTTTATTATTGTTTTATACATTATTTGGAATTTATATAGGACATTTCTCTTATTTAAGTGTCTTTCATAACTTTTGACATACGACCTTGCTCCTGGAAAGAATTAATGTCGTATGTCAAGGTACCACTGTATTGAACTTGATCATTGCACCCAAACAGGAAGAAGTTTGGTAAAAGAATAATACCCAATGGTCCTCACATGAGGATCTTACAAGGAAACACACACAGTGTAGTCGGGGGGGGGAAATGTAATGTCCTCATATGAGGACAGTGGGGTCTCAGGAGGATAAGCTATGTATACTTATACTTTGTACTATGTATTCATAAACAAAGAAATATTTAAAGCTACTTAATTTATAAGGAAAAAGCATTTGGATAGCACAAATGAACAACATTAGTTCTTTAGCACAGCTTCGAGATATCTCTGGTAAGTAGTCTTTTTGCAGAATTGTTGTTTCATTTTGGTCCGTCTGTCCTCTTGGGAAACAGTCTTCAAGTGAAGTTACCATTTCTTTCATAAATCAAGTGGGGACTTTGACTAGCTATTGGCATTGACTAGGCTATCACTTTTACCTTCTTTTTTAGGGAGCAGGCTTTAGTTATTTTGACTGTATATTTGGGCTTGTTGTCTTGTTGAAGCATGTAATCTCCGGCGATTAAATTTTCCTCGAATAAGTCCCAGGTCATCACTCCATTCACTTTTTCAGGCTTGTGTATACTCCAGCACCCCCCTGCAGAAAAGTAGTCCCATCCCATATCCTGATGCCCCCCACCTCCGTACTTCACTGTGGTTATTGTGTTCTCAGGATCATATGCGCAACCTTTTTTTCCAAACAAGATGAGCTGAATTATACCCTGACTTGATTGGTCAAGAATGCTGATATTTTCTGATCCCGACTCTGAGAGATTTTCTTGTGTGTATCACTGAACTCGTCCAATAACATTCCATTTTCTGCTTCAAAACAGTTATTCAGGTAATGTTAACGACATCGTCAATGGACACGGCAAAAGACGCTTTTCAGAAATAGACCTTTTGACTTAAAATATGAAGTTTCATCAGATGAACATGAAAAGGAAGAAAGCACACCAGTTCGACCACCTTTAATGGGAATGTACTGTACACATCAATGTGAGCCTTGCTAGCCAACATGCTATAAAGCTTCTCCAGGATCTATTTCCACTTGTGGAGCAAAAATAACTGAAACATTTGGTCAAATTGTGTCCAACATGTAACTCAATATTAAATTCTTTTTTATAGAACTGTTGTATAAAAGCAATATCACATGATCTGGTAATGAAACTCGGTGCGTGCCTAAAGAATGACAGAACTTCCTCTCGTATAAAATTACTTAATTCCTTGCACATTTTAGACACACATCTCTATGTCTTTTCATTTTCCTCATGGGGTGAAGGACGGGAGATGACTGCACTGTATTGCACTGCTTATTGCTCTTTGTGTAACTGTTCCTGTTGTTCCTGCTGCTTTCAGGTCATCCTGCAACTCTTTTCAAGTGACCCTACCTTCCTTATCTCTCATTAGTCGGAGAGTGCGAGGTGAAATCGTTTGAGGTAAACATGTCCAGGGATGACCAGTTAGTTATGGGTCCATGAACTTTTTGACCTGCATATTTTCAAACCAGCTGTTCTGACAGGGGTATTTGAGGTCAGAGCTGTTTCTATTATGGATTAGCGTTTTTTTTTTAGTACACTAAGCTGTCTGTAAAAAACGTATCTACTCTAGGAAGGAACTAAACAAGTTGAAACAACCCTGTACAAGTACCTGGGTTCCTGCAATGGAAACACATCCTATGTGGGTTTAGACGGTGTACAATGGTTAAGGTAGCAGATGTCAATGGAATGAGGCAGTTTCACGAAGCCAATTATTCCTCTCCAGGTGCTGCAGCATCTTGAAGCTGGATCTTTTTTGCATGACAAAGCGTACATAAGGTTTATCCAGACTGCATGTGGTCACCAGGATGAAACAGCACGCAAGCTCCTTTAAAGCGTTCCCTCGGCTCGAAAATGCGCTCATCTTCAAAGCACGTGAAGCAGTGCCAAAAACCGAGACAAGCTGCGATACAAAATTGTAGGAAAGTCACAGACACCAACCTTCTCCATCCCTCCCCTCCCCTCCCTTCCCCACCCGTTTTTTCGAACGCCGAATCAAAACAAGGCGCTGCCAACATGGCGTCTCCCTGACGACACCTAAACAACTTTACAGATAATTCAGCATTTTAAAAAAACAAAACAAGAGAGAGACAAAAAGGGGTCTAAATGAGCTAAGCGATTCTGAGGTCAGCTTTCGCTAATCGTTCTCTGTAAAAAAAAAAAATAAATCAACTGCAAAAGGACGTGACCTTCCCTTGACCCCCACAAAGTCTGCAGAGAAATGGTTTCCTGTAAAGAAGTTTATCCGAGGGTACGCAAGATTAATGAGAATATTTTCATTGGACGCCTTCGTTCCCCGCCTCGCAAACTCGGAGGCGATAAGATCAGATTATTTATTGGGCTCTCTTCTCCAGGTCATTTGCTATGTTAATTTTTATGAACTTCATGTTGGCTTTGTCTCTACGTTTGCGCTCTGCTCTGTGTGCACCTCAGGCAAAGGCGGGAAGAAAGAAGGATTTGTGTACTTAGCTAACGCTCTGCCAAATTAGTCACCCGTGCCGATTATTTCTGCCATTCATGCCTGCTACGCAAGGTCTAATTTAAGTTGCGCTGTGTGAAATTTGATTCTATTAGCCGAGCCAGAAAAATAAGCCCCGTGTTTGCGGCACCTTCTGCTTGTTTGTGAGGTGATAATGAATCGTTACTTGTAACTGATCCGTTTGACTTGGGTCCTCGAGGCAGGAGAGGCGTTCCTCTGGCGAGAGCAGTTCGAATCTGATGCGCAGTTTAGTTTAAGAGCAATAATTTACAGTGATGTGACGTATTAGGATTCAAAGCGACGTAAATGAAAACGGTCCGACTGCGTGTAAAAGAGGTGAAGTCGGCACCTTCTAATGCTTACTACAGCACAGCGTGGCTGCAAAAAAAAAAAGGAAACAGTGAGAGAAAGCAGAGTGTCAGTCATCTGGCACGGACCAACCTGGTTAAGAGGATAACTTTACTATCCAAGCCTTCATGGATAATTCATGTATAATTACAGAAAGCTTTCAAACAGGTTTAAATCATGGTTCCTCCCACTTCTCCTTCACACTCACACAAAGATGTGTGCATGCACACACACACACACACACACACACACACACACACACACACCATCCTCATCACAACAGAAACGATTGTTATTTATATTGATAAAATATTAAAATTGAATTACGTCTGACTGCAAATTTGTGAAAAGGGATGTAAAAAATGACATATCCCCTCTCCCTCTTTCTCTCGCTTTCTCTTTCCTGCCTTTCCCCCCCCATCTTTGTTTTGTTTTGTTTTTCTTCCCACCCTTCATTTTCATGTTCTCTTTTTCTTTCTTTCTTTTTCATTTTTTTTCTCTCACGCTCTCATTTGACTCTTCTTTTATTTTCGTATACTCTTTCTCGTTTTTTGACGTGTTTCGTTGGTTTTTGTCATTCATTAAGCTCTTTTTGTCTCCTTCCTCTCTCTTTTTCCATCTTTACACACACACACACACACACACACACACACACATACACACCACAATCACTGCACCCTGTTAATTTCAGCCTCATTCACATCATGCCTAATAATTAAGACCACGCAGAGATTGGGAGGGGGGTGGATGTGATTGTGTATGTGTGTGTGTGTGTGTGTGTGTGTATGAGACAAAAGAGGTTCGCCTCAAGGTCAACTACAGGTGAATGTAGGGTCACCCGGAGGTCAGCCAAGCTTCTAGACAGGTCAATAATGTCCCTGTCTTCATATGGGAGTTGCCTTGGCCTCTCATCAATTGGCCAGCCAGCAAAAATGGCAATAAAAGAAAAACAGATACAAAAGAGCTGGAGTGAGAAAGAGAATAGGGGGACAGGAGAGAAATGCAAAATGAAAAAAAAAAAAAAGCGGGGGGGTGGGGGTGGGGGGGACAAAGAACGAACGAAATGCACGGGACGAGATGATTGCACAACAACGCTGGCTTTCAACTACTAAACCTTTTCGTGTACATGTCTCTGTCTGACACTTCTCGTACATCCCTACCCTCCTCTGTCTTTACACACACACACACAGAGAGAGAGAGAGAGAGAGAGAGAGAGAGAGAGAGAGAGAGAGAGAGGAAGGAGCAATGAGCCACTCGTCGGGGTTGGCTAAAGGTCAGAGCTGACAGGCTGCAGGGTTAAACTGCAGACTTAAAATACTGTTCATGACCCAGTGCAGCCTCCAAGCACATTCCCCCTCTTTTGTGTCAGCGTCAGCACCCAGCATCAATATTCCCCCCGTGCAGATTTATTAGACATTGTTGGGCAAGGGAAAAGGGCTCTTTTATGTACAAAAGTCACATTGATGTAATAGCTAATTCAGCTCTGCTGCCAAAACAATCACAAAGCACTGCTGTGCTGTTTCAAATGAGGCTAAATGTGTGATGGTGTGCATACGCTTGCTCCAGTGGGTAGTGTGTTGAAGTAAGGACTGTAAAATGCCCAAGTTTGCGTTGTCACAGAGCAAGGTATGAACAAGTAAAAGCTAATTACAGTGGCGGAGCATGTGGACATATGGTCCTGCTTTTCTAAAAGCTACAACAGTACTGATGCAATTTAAGAAATTCAGCAACAATTACAAACAAACATTTCAGCTTTTATGGTCAACGGTGAAACTCCTTACCCTCCTTCTAACAAATTCTGCTTTCATGAAGACTATTTTTTTGTACTTAGACACATGTAACAAAAATGACACCCCAAAGGAATTTACAGGTGGTCCCCGAGTTATGATGGCCCGACTTACGATTTTTCGAAGTTACGATGACGATTGCGATATGCTAACAGTTGTAAAATATTTAGAAAATATTTAAGATTCGTAGGCAGGTCAGTGTAACAGGATATGGCGTACAATAGGTACGCGTCACTCGCATTGCACGATGCCTCACTATCTCCCGCAACTCACGGAGCTACCTTGTGTATCGGTATACTGTACAGTGAATTACTATGTGCTTCAAGAGCTAATTTTAATTCAAAAGCATGTCTTCTACACACCCCAGCATGTCTCCTACAGGAAAAGACTCCTGGGTAGGCTAGGCTAAGTTAGGCTAAGATACCTGAGCTACCTAAACTATGCTAAGGTACCTAAGCTACCTAAGCTAGGCTAAGCAGCGGATCGACATACTATATTTTCCACTTACGATGGCTGTAGTGGAACGCATCTCCATTGTAACTTGAACTTGTACTAATAAGGACTTTGGGGAATTGTCCATAAATTGTGTCTTTTTTGCATGTTTGCCTAAATAAATATGTAGTTCATAGCATTTCTAGCTATAAGTGCAAGATCTAGGGTGGGGTCAATGCAAATAGATTCATTTAGCACCTGCGGTGTCGCTTACTAAGCCTGATGATTACATTTCGACTGGTATTTGAGTGTAAAAATGAATACAATTGAAGATCAGGTATTAAATTTGCACATGTCTGTTTATGCTAGTGTTATCAAAAGAATCAGATTTCTCAAAATGATTATTTTTAGTATGCGATGGTTTCATATTGGAGATTCGCAGCATACTGTATTTGTACCCTTGCATGCCAAAATAAGTGAATTTATAATACATAGTACATGATATATACTTTGTGAACAGCATGCACACACATGTCTTAACTATTTTATTTAATGCGCATTATGCAATTTACAGGTAGTCCTCAAGTTACGATGGAGACGCGTTCCGCCACACTCAACGTGTAAGTCAAAAATATCGTATGTCGAGCCAGTGTGTTGAACCACTTAGCCTAGTTAGGTATCTCAGTCTATCTTAGCCCAACTTACCCTAGCTTAGCCTATCTTAGCCTAGCCTTCTCAGGAGTCTTTTCCTGTAGAAGACATGCTGTTGAATTAAAATTAGCTGTGTTATCGCATGATGGGAGAAATCACTCCTTTTTTTTTGCCCGTGATGTCATTCATTACTATGATGTCATTATTAACAGTGCACACAATTTTCTGACTAAACACACAAATTAGTACTCATTATTTGGACCTCTGTTTCTAAGACCACTGACTACTTTCTGATTCCATGTAGTAAAAACACGAGGTTAAATATGAGGTTGATGAAAGGTTACGGATATAAATGAAACAAAACCTACGGGCAGATCAAAATCAGCAGCATAAAAGTTTCAGCGGCTTAAAAAAGATCGGGAATCAATGTTTTGCAATATTTGCACTACTCAGGAAAGGATTTTACATTCAAGAACATATTGTGTTAAAGCAAAACTGTGGAACGTCGTCACTTCCCTATAGTCGCTGTCGATGTGACATTGTCCCTTTCAGCGAACCTGCCAATAATTCTGGAGTCATCTGCACGCACAGTACTACTCGCACTACCGAAATTGAAGCATACATTAATAGGATGACGCGGGCATCGAGTGCGTCTCATCAAACTGAGAGCATCCCGCTTTTATTAGTCATCACAGCCTCCCAAGTAACTGACACATTTAAACACATCCGAGCATGTTCTGGGCAAATTAAAACACTTCTAATTAATGCTATGCAAAACACAGCCCTAAGTTGATTACCTGATTTATCTTTGTTCTACTTTAGAAGGACGGAGTCGGCCCAGCAATTCATCTTCCGCGCGCATACTTAAGATTCAGGCTGTGTTTAAATGATTTATTTAAAAAACTAAGTGAATAAATCACCTCACAGCTAATTTCCCTAATGATATTAGAAATGAGTAACTGTACAAATTGCGCAAAATATGAGCCTCTATTAACCCGTGGCACCTTTCATTTGGCGAGGTCAAGATGTCCATCCGGTTTCATTTTAGCGAAAACAAAAACATGATTAAAAGCACTGACATTTGACATGATTTCCACAAACACAACACGCTGCCTCCTATGGTCTTATGAACAGCGTGAAAAGTGTCGGAAATAAAACAAACCACGGGACGGGTTTCGTTTAGGTCCAAACACGTACGCTGTTCAAGTACCAAAGTTGCAATTAATTCATCTGGCCTAGAGTTTATAACTTTATCTTAAATAGGTGACATTAATATCCATTTTGGGTGTTAAGTCCCTCGGGCTCAAGGGAAATAAATGGCTGTACTCTATATAATATCAGGAGATAAACATAATTTTCCCCGGCTTGGTCCAACATTCAGTCACCTGACCGTGAGCGAGCAGCCGACATGCACTAAAATGTTTCGCATCTGCGCGCATATAGGGAGCATAAATAATTCAGAATTAATCCCTGCAGAGAGAAGGATGATGGGAATCGTAAATTATCCGTGCACAATGCCTTAACGTGGGCACTCTGTGAACCCGTGCTAACTAGTCTGCTTCCTCATTACACACTAGAAGCAAGCCTCTTAACCTCTGAATATTAATTTGGCAGCAGCCGAACAAAAATATGTAGAACGGGAGTGAAAATGTTGGTCGGAGTGGAGGACGTGTAGGCGTGTTACCTGTGTTATCTGTCTAAATAGCTTCGCGAAAAAAGAAAAAAAAATGCTTTGTGCCTTCGCAATGGCTGTCAAAGACAGACAAGCATGTCAACAGCGGCTGAAAATTGAAAATTGTGCAAATGCTATTCTCTATAAAATGCATTTTCAAAAATACTACTGTTCACTATTAAGATTTCAGGAGATACAATGAACTGGATACTGCACATGTTGTGGAAAAGGCGGTGTAAAGAGAATCCGGATATAACCGGCAGCAGAACAGAGCGCGTTAAATAGGTTAAGAAGGATGAAAAGAAAAATCTCATAAATGTACAGAAGTTCATAAATGATTGTGGCATATATGGGTCCCACGATTGCACTAAGAACTTCATTTGTTAAAAGGAAAGTCAGCACTGCGTCTACTGATCAAGTAGATGGAACTTGAGCACGACTAAGGAAAGAGTTCTTGTCCAGGAATAATTTTGAGAGAAAGCCAAAAGCAAGTGTGGACTCGTAGGATTTGGGGTTTCATATAAATCTGGTGGATAATCTTTCAAAGGCAAAGGAAGACATCTCACTTTTTACCTAACAGATCTCTTGTTAATAAGGCAGAAACAATAAAAGTAGTTATTAGCAGAGACTTATACGATACATGAAGGAATTGGTTCCACATGTTATAGCAGGAAATATGTCCGAATGTACAGCGAGGGGAACGTATTCGAACACTTGTGTTTTGATTTTTTATATGCTTCACAATGTATATATCTACATCAAACATACACATATAATGGCATTTGAAATTGTACTTATAAATATGAAAAAACACGTGTATATTCATAGGCATAAACAAAGAGCAAAACTATTCAGACACTACAAATTTCCAAAATAAGTAAAGTAGTTGTTGGTATTTGCAGCATTGGGTTGTAGACCGTAGGAAGTATTTAGGGTTCAGTTTTGGCCCATTTTCTTGCCAAACCATGTTCAGTTCCCCAGGGTTCGAAGGATGCCTCTGAAAGAATCGCAATTTGAAAATCCTCCAAATTATTTATTAGCATTCACATCAAGGTGCAAGTTACTTTGACTTAAAAAAAAAAAAAAGGAATTCTGGTTATAAGTTTGGGGTTGTCTTAAAAATCTGTCTTCTCCCCAGATGCAGTTTTGTAGCCAATGAGTAGAGTTGGGTATCATTTGAATTTTATCTATTCTGAACCTTCTTATCAATTCCGGGTTTTATCAACTCCCTGTTTCCGGGAATTCCACAATGGTAAAAAAAAAAAAACCCAAGAGATCAACTCAAATGTTTAGATAATGAAATATACCTTTTGATCATTTATATCTATATATGTTTGGAGGTATGGCTAGAGAACCACAGGGACTTTTATTTTGAAATCCCCTTGGAGAGCCACTGCAAGCTAGATGCAATGAGCACAGTGAGCTAGCGCAGCAGATTCTCCTGTTCTCACTCCATATTTATTGTGAATAGCTTGCAGATGTGTAACCTTTGTTTGTTTGATATGCACAACCATAGTTTGGCATTTTGGATCCGATTCTGTTTTGGAACCAAGTTTCGGTTCCCAACCCTTCCAAAGAGTCTAAATTCACCTCTGATAAGTCATGCTCCATTCATCTTTCCTTTGATGACATGTAATGTCCCAGTACCCAATACTAGCCTATACCATGATGCTCCCATTATGGTACTTTATGTTTGTATGACGTTTTCGTGCTCATATACCCAAGCCTTCTTTTTCTAAACATGACAAACTTAATTACTGCCAAAGAGTTCTATTTTGGTTTTGCCTGATGCGAGGATATTGTTCCAAAAGAGTTTTGCTTTGTCTAAATGCTCACATGCAAATGATTTCAGCACAGCAGTTTTGACTGAGTTGTTCTGACTGCAGTGCAGTTCATCACTTAATCTGCTCTGTGTATCCAGAACTGTTGATCCTGCTGCTTTCAGGTCGACCTGCAACTCTTTTCAAATGGCTGCTGGCTTCTTACTTACCTTCCTTATCATTAGTCTGAGAGCATGTTGTGAACTTTGGCATGCCACCCATGTCCAGGGAATATGAGTTTACTTTACACCAACGTATTATTGAACTTATTGTGCAGGTAGGGAAGTTTAAAGTCGTTTCACAATGTTGGCATACCGTTTGACCTTCCCCATGATTGCTACTTGTCGCATGAAATCGTTCCAACCAATGGTTGAGCTGCACATGCTGTTCCTGAAGAGTTCAGTGAGTGACAAACTCGTTCCTGTTGGGAATGGCCCATGTGAATTGCCTCGGCATGCGTCCGGGAGCTGTGGGGATTGCGTTGGCTTTCTGCTGGCACGAGTGGTTCTGCTGCAATGGCTCGGGACTTGGATTGCTGCGGATTGTCTTGCGCTCGAGGTTCCATCGGCGATCAGTTCAAACTCAGCAGACTTTATATTTGGGCTACAGTGAATCAAGTGCTAAAACAACTGTACTTTTGCACAATATAACAATGGTTGTAGGACTGAGTTAGTTATAATGGCACTATCCGGTGTCACCCAAATGAGGATGGGTTCCC
>JAQMCW010000014.1:4355062-4365385 GCA_030068335.1 Chrysichthys cranchii | reverse complement strand
TAGATAGATAGATATATAGATTGTATAGATGGATAGATAGATAGATATATAGATAGATAGATAGATAGATAGATAGATAGATAGATAGATAGATAGATGGGTGGGTGGGTGGACAGATAGAGAGATAGAGAGATTTAAAATGAAAAAAACATCAAGGAAATGTAACACACAAACAAACAAATCAATCAATCTTAAGAAAGAAATAGTTCAACTGTCTGGCTTATATTATCTATTATAGTGGTTTATAGTGCACTGCAACATTTATGTCGACAACATTCTCATAAACAGATCTCATAATGGAGTATTTTGATTCCTACTTTGAAGTCATATACTGATGTTTTTGTGCACATAATTACAACTAATGAGAAATTAAGCACTTATATTAACTTCTATTTGGCGCGAGTCACATTATGAATTCAGGATTCATCAAAAACCAAAATGAAATTCTGAAACCACGGAAAAATCCTGCGTGTCCAGCAAACACGTGGTCTGCCCCATTTAGAGAATGACAATAAAATCATCTCTCCGGTCTCGTCCGCCTTCTGACCTTTGCCCTCCGACCAGCCTGGCTCTTGGAGTCGGTTGCCGAGCTCCATCTAGCTCCAGTGCAGAGTCTCCGGTGCCATGGCTAAGCTCCCCCTCTAGTGTTCACACGTCTACATTCCTTCCAGCTACATGCACAGATGCAGCCCTTTGGTGTTCAGCTCAGCCCAGAGCTACAGATTTCTTAGCTCTGCTTGCATTTACATTGAACATGTTTCCAAGCACCAGCGCCTGCTCCGCTTGAAGCTGAAACAGGTTTTTTTTTTTAACTTGATAAATAGCAGATGCTGCATTTGCCATTCTCTCTATCCCATTTTTCCACATGCCGTATCATGTTTTCTGAATGTCTCTCGCTATGCTGGTTATTTCAGATACCAAGCTAGAAAAAAAAGAAAAGAAAAGAAACAAGCCCAAAAAACCAAAAAACAAAAACAAAACACACACACACACAGAGAAGATAAAGGAAAGTGTGTTTGTATAGGTATCGGCATTCACCGCGTGTCAGATCACAGCAATAAAAATAAATCGGAAGACCTAAAAGAAAGGAAATCATAGGAAAATATACAGTCTGTCTCCTAGCAGGCACTGCTACACCAGCTGGGGTGTCAGCTTACTTCCCCTGTCCCTTCTCACCGGCTGCTGTGGCAGAGCGCTTTACAGTGACACACACAAGCTAGCCTGCGGGGTTGCTAATTACGCTTTCACTCTCCAAATTAACCAACTTTCAGTGGGACCCAGCCTTCATCTGATGTACTCGAGGAGGGGGTGCCAGGGTGGGGGTGACAGAGAGAGAGAGAGAGAGAGAGAGAGAGAGAGAGAGAGAGAGAGAGAGAGAAAGAGAGGGGGGGGGCTAGAAAATAGAAACAAACCAATAATCTTGTACTTTGCCTCTTGAAGGCAAGAGCCCCAGCGCCTCTAATGTAGACAAGTCATTTTGTACAAACCGCAAGCGCCCATGGGGGACAGGGGAGCACATTGCAGGCCGCCTCGTTTCAAAGCTCTTTTGCAATCGGCAGCACAATGGAGGCCCTCATTTTATGCTGCTACATCATAAAAGTGGTCCTTTTGTTACATTTCCATCCTTAAAAGGGCCTTAATCCCTTTCTTTTCAGGCAAGTCTATGGCAAATTCCACAGGGACATCCCATTCGCTGCGAGGGCTGGAGTGACCCACTCAGAAAGCAGCATGCGAGGCTTTGAGCTTTTCTTTTGCTGCCACTCTCCCGAGAACATTAAATCGTACTTTTCATTCCCCTCACTGTAGGGGGACGCCCCTTAATGATGACAGAGAAAGAGAAATTCCTCCACTCGGGTCCTATGATACCATTCTGCTGTCAAGCGGGCGTCTCGGCGGACAGAGAATCAAACATGGCTTCCTGCGGGTGGAGCGGCGCTGAAGGTCACGGCACAACCCGAAGGAGCAGGGGGAGAGGCAGCACTTCAGAGGAGCTGCCAGCTTTCCCACACCAAATTAAGTCATCTGTGAAGACGCGCAGCTCCTCGCTTTTTCATCAGCGTTAGGGGTTTGTTTGTCCCTTAATTGTTTCTGCTTAGCGCGAGGGGGGGATTTCGTCTCCTTTAGCGCGCAGGGTTTTAGCGTCGGCGCGTACGACGGCGAGAGGGCCGCGGTCTGGACTCCGTGAAGCCCATTAGCCTGCTGCGTGCGCCCTGACTCATACCTTATTGCTTGTTATTATTTTTGAAGATTCTCTTTTCTTTAAGCAAAGGTTCGCCACAAAGGCGTCTTGCTGCCGTAGATCGGCTTGCAGAGCATTTCTGTGGCTGATTAATCGGATCAAAAGTGAAGCATGTGGCTCCCGCCTGATCGCTCGGTGCCGAGCGCTTCAGTAAGAATCTTCTGCCGATATGAAGCACGTGTCAATCAAGACTCGCACAAGTTACCAACCTCTGCGCTTCCCGAGACTCTTAAACGCTATAATGAATTGTCGAATCATTCCTGCACGTGGGTCTTTCTTTGTCTCGCTAATGATAAATGTCAGAATGACAGAATGGTGAACACAGGTCCCACGTCCCAAAGCTTCCCTGACTTCGTCTGGGAGCAAATCTCATTGCTGTCTGCTCTCGTTTCATGACTGGCACAACCCTAAGCACACGCACACGTCTATACACAGTGCTAATTATTTATTTATTACAACGCTGCTCAGAGGTTTTAACGATTACAGGGGCCACACTGGCCTGCACTGGATGAAAATAGTAAACACGAGCGCGTTATGGATTCAAACCATGGGACCCCCAGATGCTGGAGGTGTAATATGGTGGGATTTGACCAGGTGAAAAAGTCAGACAATGTTCCTGCAGCTAGTTGAACAGCGAGCTCAAGACACTGTGAGCTTAGGGAGCATTTTTGCAACAAGCCTCACTCCTTTGTAATGTTTTTTTTCCCCTTTTTCTCCCTGTCTCCTAAGAGTTAGTGAGCAAGACCGAAGGAAATGTGTTACTGTGCATTGTGCTCACCAGAATGCAATTTCCACATCCTTATTTTGTGATCCCAGCTAGCCTGGAAAGCGTAGCCACATGAGAGCCTTACAATATGCTTGCATTAAAAGCGTCCTTGTTTGTCATGGTGTGCAAGTACACTAAGGACTCGGCGACCTTGGACTGAACTTTTTTTTTTTGTTTTTTTTTTGGCGGCGGCGGCGGCAATGAGAAAAATACAGTGAGGACTCCGCCATTAGGATTATCATGTCAGCGCCGACGGTGGAGTTTATTAAAGGTTAATGAATCATTGATCATGGTTCCACTTTAATTCCAACATCCTCGTGTTGATGAGGTTACTTCAGCACAACAGTTGCAGTGTTGTACCGACACATGACCACAATGAGCCATTATGCTCGAGATGACCACATCGTTTGGCAAGACAGAGAAAGAGAGGAGAGACACAGACTGAGAGAGAAAGAGCAAGAGAGAGAGAGAGTAGGTTTTTTAATTCACACCCACACGCTGGTGCTACTGGCCAGCCTCTTCACCCGCCATCACCTCTAGGACTTAAGTGGCCATGTCGATCAGTGACAAATGTGATGGATGAGGTGTTGAAACACAAGCACTAGCCTGCGAATTCATGACACACCCCATGTATGTTCATACCAACTGCCGACAAAGATTTAAGCAGGTCAGATCTACTCTCGGTGCGTGTTTGCCGCATGTCCAACTGACCAGTTTGCAAATCTAACAAGCTATGTCCATGAAAACAAACCTCCAATATTCTGAGTCAACCTGCAGTTCCATCAGTTTAGAAGACAATACATTCAGTTCAAACCCCTGTAAGGTATTGAAAAGGGTCGGTGTCTTCAACTTTTTGTGCCACCTGGAATGTCTGACACACTGGTTTTCAGTGGGGTGATGTTTCCCTGAATCGTCTCCTTTAATACACACATTTCTTGTAAGCATTCTCAGCGTACAGTTCTACCGTAGGAATGGAAGACATGGTGGCACGCTGACACGGCAGGAAGCATCGCTGCCTCAGACTTCTTGGTGTGATCCTGAACTTTGGTTACCGTCTCTGTGGCGCTCCAGATGTTCTTCCCATGTCTGTGTGGCTTTCTTCTGGGTTCTCGAGTTTCCTCACAATTCCCTAAATTTGCTATTCGAAATTGCCCCGAGGTGAGAGCATTTGCTTATGTGTGTGTGTGTGTGTGTGTGTGGTGTCCTTTGATAGATTGGAGTCTAATCCAGAGTCGAATCCTGCCTCACACCCAGAGCTCCTAGGATGAGTTTCAGACTCATTATGACTCTGAGCAGGAAAACGTGGCTGTGAAAGATAAATGAAGAAAGGTATTTGTGTCTCTGAATTGATCTTTATGACAACAGTAGAATTCTAGTACATAGGTGCTCCCCGAGTTACGATGGCCCGACTTACGATTTTTTGACGTTACGATGATGACTGCGATGCTAAAAATTCTAAAATATTTAGAAAATATTTAAAATTCGCTGGCAGGCCAGTGCCACAGTGTATGATGTACGTGGATGTTTGGACGACACCTGGAAGTACGCGGATGACGCCTGGAAGTATGCAGACGACACCCGGAAGTTCGTGAGCGACACCCAGAAGTATGCGGACGATGCCCGGATCACTCGCCTCGTGTGATGCTTCACTCTCTCCCGCAACCCACGGAATTACCTTGTGTATCGGTGTACTGTACAGTGCATTATCCGCGGGGTTGTTTGTGTGCTTCAAGAGCTAATTTTAATTCAAAAGCATGTCTTCTACAGAAAAAGACTCCTGGGTAGGCTAGGCTAAGCTAGGCTGAGATATCTAAGCCACGCTATGGTTCAACACAATGGTTCGTCATACGATATTTTCGACTTGCCATGGGTGTGGCGGAACGCATCTCCATCGTAACTTGAGGACTACCTGTACTTAGAATATTACAAGACCTTTTTAGCACCTAGAAGTATTTAAGGATTTTTAAGTACACTTCATTTTATTTGAATATTACAAGCTATTTTGCAATGTTGGTCTTCCATCTGTCAATATTAGCCTACTGAAGCGTATTTAGAAATAACATCCGGTTGCTTTTTTTTAGTGATTTGGTAACAGGGCTGCTGACAAAACGTGATAAGTGCTCAATGATGATGCATTTCAGACACATCCACGTGGAAATGACCGTCTGTTGTTATTGGATTACTCAAGACACATCTAATCCCAAGTCTGAACAGGACCTGAGAACAGCCTCTCCCTGCTTCCTCATTCCAGTTTTCCTTTCCTTTTAAATTAAAGAAAAAGAAAAAGTTTGGAAGCTCCTGTGTTTACTCGTATTAATGTCCATGCTGTATCCTACATCAGATGCTCTATCGAGCGGCCGCAGATGCCAGCTCATTTTCCATACCCTCTTCCTCATTTTATTTTCCTACAATTTATTAAGCAATTAAAATTCTCCTATTACACACCTTTTATGCTGTCTTTTTTTTTTTTACCAGGCAGAAATTATGACACCAAATTGTGCCATAATTATCATAACATTACACTAATTCCCAAAGAAGTATTTAAATTATATGGTTGGCTGATTGCGTGATGAATTAAGGAACCGTTCATGAGGAATGCTGAGAAAGAGGCTCATACAATTCAAATATGGATTAGACCTTAAAACAGAGGACGGGAACAAGGCTGGCTTTGCACAGTGAAGTGGGCTGTAAAGTAATAGTCTTTATCAAATGCAGTGTTTCATTTAAAAAGAAAAAAAAGGCCTCGGAATGACACACAAACATTAGTGGCTATTATTTCAAATGACTAAACTAAGTGTCCTTTCCAATAATTGTCCATTCCACTGAACTTGCAGTTAAAAAGAGGACGGTAATGTCCTCATCTCTACATCTGAGAGTGCCATCAACTCCATTTTGCTCTGATTGCTCTGATGTCCAAGTACTAATAGGGAGAAATTCATTCAGAAAAAAAAAAAAAAAAGCAGAACATTCGCTCACGTTGCACTCAAGCTCCGTTGTAGTAAAGATCTAATTACTCTCGCCTTATATAAGGAAAGATTTATTGTAATGTCCCAGTCTACACTTTAAACCATAGGCCATAAATCTGCACGCTTATGTTCTCAGAGTTCTCAGAAGCACATTTTGTATAAAGTATAAGAAAAGTAGAACAAGAACAAATACTTCGAAATCACCTTGCACAGGACAATATAAATGCTGTTTGGACTCACAGTCCTATATTTAATAGCAATAAATGTGTATTTGGACTGGAATAGAAGGAAACATATGACAAATCTGCTCTTACGGCAGACAATTTTCAAACTACAGGAAAGCAAGAAGCATTCCTAATATATCACGGGCTGATTAACGACATGCTGTGCTCGCCATAAAACATTAGTCTTTACTTAAGGTGAATTTAATGAAGCACTTGCATATGGGCACGCACATGCACACACACACACACACACACACACACACACACACACACACACACACACACGCACACACACACGCACACACACACACACACACTAAACAAATCAAAATTCTACACTTGTTAAAGTGTCACACTTAGTCATGGCGTATGATCAGATGATTACCTCACCAGTGATTTTTCAATATATCACTGAAATAATTATTTCCGTCTATTTTTAGGCAATCAACGTCCTTACTCTGGTGGTTCTCACTCTTTTTTGGCTCCACTAAAATGCTTCCCAATCCCCCTTCTCTTGATTTCCCGGAAATCACACCATAGCAACCTGTGCTTCTCCACATAGGGGAAGCAGGCTACACCGCGAACGCTTTAAGTGAAAAACTAATATTGTTGTAAACACGTTTGTGTTGCTATGGTAATTTGCCACTCGAACGGTAGCATGCTCGTGACTTATTCAGACATGACGGTGATGAACCCCACAGAAGAACATAACAGTGCTGCTCAGAGCTAAATGAAATTTGGGCTCAGCATTAGCATCTTGCATTGTCCTGTGTGACACCTTCCTCGTAGCCACTCTCTCTCTTTCAGCCGGCGACAACAATGTGCTAAATACTGACAGTGTGTGAGATTCTATGGAACCATCGCTGTGAAACTCTATGAGAGAACAGTTTCATCTTTTTCTTTCCTTTTGATTTTTGCTACCTGTGCTCGGATGTCCAGATACACTTTGGTCAGTTAGCGCTATAGTTCAGGGAAATCATTTCAGGATGATTTTAGACTAAGTAATCATCCTGAGAAACGCTTTAACTTTACTTGTACCACCCCGATGTACAGAAATCATGTAAAATCCCATGTTGTAGCATTTGTCTTAGCATTAGCCAAAGTACGAGTCTTTCCTAAGACAACCCCGGGAATAAAACGTATTCGCTCAATAAACCATGGCATTTCGGCAGAATCTGTACATATATTGTGTGTCCCTCTTCTGTTTCATTCTATATCGAGTGTAATGGTTCCAAAAACACGGCAGGGAGAAACTCCAGCCACACAATGCTCAGTGGGCCTTCGTATTCACTTACACCCCCTATTGCTTATAGAACTGAACAGGGCTTTGATCCTCAAATCTAATTGTTTAATGTTGCACAAACCAATTCCAAGCCTGATTGACTGCCTGGCCAAATAACTTCAAACAAGGCCTCAACTTGAGGGGGAGAAATGAGGGTGCACACATACATTACCAGTTACGAATACACTGCAATCCATACTGAAACTTTTCATCTCTGGCCACATGAATTATGCAAATTCTCCCGATTGCGTTATAACGTTCGGATATTGAAGAGACATGACAAAATGAATACATAATTAAGAAACAAAGCACACATCTGAAAACAGCTATTAGTATCAGTAGTAAGCACTTACAAAGCCCCTGTCTCAATACCCCCCCCCCCCCCCCCCACACACACACACTTTTTTAATTCTACTTTCATTACATTCTGAAGTACAGCTGAGCAAATTGAGCACATGGAGGGTGTTTATGTGGCTGTGTTCCTGCAAACACTGGCAGCAGAAAAACAACCGCCATGTCTCATTGTGCGCGTGTGGGTGAAGGGGCTTTTTCGCACCATTGTCCGGCGTGTCAGGCGAAATGAGAGAGGGCCGTTAAGAGGCGCAGAGATGCAGTGGCACACCTGCTGGGCTGGCCCAAGCACAGCCGCCATTAAAGGCCGCTGCTCTCTGCCGGGCCCCCTTTGTTGTCAGTGAGCTGTTGGTGGCGACATGTTTGAAGTGTCACAAGTGTCTCAGTCTTTATTAGATGCAGCACGACGCTGGCAAACGAGTGCCAGGGACATAAAGGATCATTTATAACAGACAGCACGGGCCACGCAAGAGAAAAGTGATTTAAATGGGGGGAAAAAAACTTGGCAAGGGTACCTGTACAGTGAGTTTTCAGCTTTAAAGTTTGCGACGTTTGCTAATGTCTGACTTGAAAGATCGGCGGTGACGCCGTTTGGCCTGAGATCATTATTTACGCACCAATATCAATCCATGTGTTGATTAAATTGTCTTTTAAGTTAACGATGCCAATGAGGGGGGATATTATAGTGTCATGTCTGGCAGTGACTAGGCATGATATTAATCGCTTAATAAAAAAGGATTTTTTTTTTTGGCTGTTTTAAATAGAATTAATGCACGGTGTCTGACAAACATGAAATTGTCCTTTGTTTGGAAGCATACTGTGGAGTCTAAAATGCTGAGACTTGTATTTTTATTCCATTATTTCCCAAAATCATTTGCTTGACCATAATGAAATATCTGGTTTGCAAAAAACAAAACAAAAAAAAAAAAAGGACTGTTTGAGGTTAGCGAGGAGAAATAATGTCCATGGTCCTTTCTGTACCACTGGAGGCACACCCGTAGGCGTGTCAAGCGGCGGCACATAGGTGCGGCGAGCGGACCCCATGGGGTTCAGTTGACGTTTCCTGGCTGGACGCATTTTACTGGGTGAGTTCGCCAGTCTGACGCCTAATCAGCCCCTAATGTGGGGCTCAAGATCATGCAACACAGAGGCAGACAGCCATTCATAATGGCAATTTAGAGTAGCCAATTAGCCTAATCCCCTCTGTGCATGTCTTTGGACTGTGGGAGGAAACCCGCACGGACACGGGGAGAACATGCAAACTCCACACAGAAAGGTGTCCGTGTTGACCCCGGGGATCGAAACCCAGTTCGCTGTGAGGCAACAGTGCTAACCACTTAGCCACCGTGCCACCCGGAGAAATAATATAGTTTGGTATAGGTTTTTTTTTTCAGCTGGGAATTCTAGGCCATGGTATGCCTGAGATCCTGGCATCACCAAATTTGTATTACTAGAACTGGTGATACTCGTAAATATCAGCACACAACACTAAATCTTAAAGCCATTAATGATTCTTGGGTTGCTTGGCTTGGAGGAAGCCTTAAAGGTTCTCCTACAACTGTGTTTCCTTTTCAGGAAGGGTAAAGCTTTTTTTGTAAGAAAATGAAACCCTTTAAGGAATCTACCAAGCTTTAATTATGCCAATAAGCCCATCAATTTACCATCTGCTTGTGCTGAAATAGTAGTGAGATAACAGGTTTCAGAAACATAATGCTTTCTTTGTTACATAAAAGGACAACAGTGGACACTCTTAGAAAAAAGGTACTAAATTGTACATACATAAATCCTGTATACAGTAGCTGGGGTGGTACCCTTATCTTACCTTAAGTGTAATGGGAACTTTGCATATGGAAATGTGGATATTAGGCACCTTACAAAATGATTTAAGATACATAGATGGTAGATAGATTGCAATCATTGGTTAAAACTTTAAAGGTACACTACATGCACAGTTCCAGGTTGAAAAATGCACATTAATGACACAAAAAAGTGTGTACCTTTGATGGCATCAACCTGTTGGCAAGGAATGGTACAGTTTAAAACCCATTTTTTCTGAGAGTGTAAGGTGCTTTTCATCACCCCATGTACTTTACCACAACTAGCAACTAACACAGTTACTTGCACACAGTGTTTAATCTAAAACCAGTACAAATTGTCAGGTTGCACATATCAAGGAAGACTTACAGGTTCTACATGGAAATGTTCAACTGAGCATTTCCTTTCCAGAAAGGCCAATGTTTCACAGAAAGCTAAAACACCTTTTCAGGAAGCCGAGGAGTTTTTTTTAATTCAATCTCTGATTCAGTTAAAATTCTAAGGAGATAGAGACTTACAGAAAACCAGAGCCCAAGTGACTATACAGTAATTACCCATAATTGTAACTTTTTCCAGGTACACACACACACACACACACACACACACATATATATATATATATATATACATATATATATATATATATATATAGTATAGTATATATACTGTCAAACATTAAA
>JAQMCW010000014.1:4343741-4354962 GCA_030068335.1 Chrysichthys cranchii | reverse complement strand
CTTTTGAGGATTTGGCAGAAATGCGACATTGCATTGTCATTAAACAGATGAGTGACACACACACACTAACAGTATATGTTAGCGCGGAAGCCACAATCCTGCAGTGAGTGAGAGAGAGAAGTTGTGTTCACGTGAGGCTCAGCAGACGAATACTACTCATATTGCAAAACATCAATCGTTAACCAAGTCAAAATTTATTAAAAATTTTTGCTCGTCTTGTGAAAAACTCACAGACCAAGTTACTCGTAATCCAAGGGTCCACTGTGTATAAATCATAAAATCAAAAACAAAAAATCAGATCTGCACAAGCAGGATTAAAAAAAACCTTCTGTGGCTGAGTTTGGGCAAGTGGGAGATTTTTATAAATATACTGAATAATTATACATATACAGTGCATGCCACATTTATTGGCACCCTTGGTAATTATTAATAAGATTAAAAAGATGAGGCTTTTGGCGAAGCAGCTTGACCACATGAGAAAAATAATAGAAAATTTTAACCTTAACTGAAATGATTTAATTAATAGAAAAGTCATTTAAGAAATAACTATTTTTGACAAAAAATGTGCCACAATTATTGGCACCCATGCATTTGATATTTTGTGCAACATCCTTTTGCCTGTAAAACAACACTTCTTTGATAACATTTTATTTGGTGAGAGAATACACAGCAGGGCATCTGAGATCATTCCTCTTTACAGAATTTCTCCAGATCATCCAGGGTCTTAGACCCTCTCTTGTGCACTCTCCTCTTCAGCTGGCCTTGGAAGATGTGGACAGGCAGTTTTTTTTTACCTGTTTGTTTTTTACATTTTCATCTTGACTTGGACATATGTTTTGGATCATTGTCCTGCTGGATGGTCCAATCATGACCCAGTTTCAATTTCTTGGCAGAGGCAGCCAGATTGTGATTCAAAATGTCCTGGTATTTCATGGCGTCCATGATGCCTTGTACCTTAACAAGGTGCCCAGGGCCTTTAGAGGAGAAACAGCCCCACAACATCACCGAACCTTCAACATATTTTGCAGTTGGGATAAAGTTCTTTTCATTATAGCAACCCTTCTTTTTACCCCAAAACCACTTGAGTGTTTCCTGCCAAAATGTTCTATTTTTATTTCAGCAGACCACAGAATATTGTTCCAGTTGTAGTAGCACAATCAGGCACTTACATTTGTTGTTTACTGACAGAAAAGGCTTTTTTTCTGGCATACCTTCCAAATAATCGGTTGGCATTGTGGTGGTGTCTGATGGTGGTTTTGGAGACCTAGTATCCCCAAGATTTTATTTTTTCTTGTCATTTACAAACAGTTATCTTTGGTTTTTTTTTTTTTTTTTTTTTTTTTTTTTTTGCCTTTCTTACCATCTGTACCTGGAGGCAAAATAAACTCAGATCCTGTTTCAGGCCGGTTTGTAACAGTTCCAGTTGATGGCTAAGTTTTATAACCATTCCCAAGCTTAGGATTCTCAACACATGTCTCCCTCATTTGGTTCATGTGTTCTCTTATCTTTCCCATGTTGATGGATGACTAAGGGAATATGGCCTCTGTGTCACCTCATATTTGTACCCCAGTTAACCAGAAGTCATGGATTACAGCTTGAAAGTTCCTCCACACTCCAATAAACATGAAAAACATACAAGTAAATGAGAAAAATATCTCAGTTACATTGTGTTCACAATCATTTCCAGGGGTGCCAATAATTGCGCCATCTGTATTTTTGTTAAAAAAAAAATTATTTATTGATGAGGGACTTTTTTTCTGCATAATTTTATTCAGTGCGAGATGAAGCTCCTTAACTGAGAGGTGCATTTGTTTTAGATCATTCTTTTTTAATAATCTTCACAAGGGGTGCCAATAATTGTGGAGAGCACTGTATGAATATTTGGTGCAAAGAACAGAAACAGATACTGATAGGGACCTTGTGTTATACACATAATGTTAGAGAAAATTGATCAAATCTAGTCTGGTGAATATAATTGTAAACATAGCATGAAAAGCATTTTTATAATAACAGGTTCTGGAAAACTCTTGCTTTGAGTGTCTCAGACGTTTGGATTCACAGACGTTACAAGCTGAGATGATTTCCTCTTAAATTTCACCAAAGGAAAAATGCCTGTGCATCCAGACTTTGGGACACCCTGTACGTTTCTGGTAGCGGATTGAGCTCTTTGAACCCTATTGTATTATACTGATTTATCCTTTAGGCTGTGCTGACACCTGATATCAACATGCGTCTCATGTAATTCAATCAAAAGTGCGAAGTACACGTGTTAATGAGCTCATCTCAGAGAGACGTGCACTCATACAACACTCCATGACATTTCAAAGTCAAAGTCAACTTTGCCGTCATCCTTCCCATCCCACATGCGTTGAGTTAGGGATGAAATACAGTTTCTCCAGCAACAGACAACAATGCAAATACAGACAACAGTGCAGTCTAACAACTGACCGTACACAATACTATACAGTAGATTTTAATCCCAGATAACGCTGCAGGATACACTGGAGTTCAAAGGAAAGATGTCTCTGGACACTACTAGAACTGAGTCACTCACTCTACCTATCATCTACCCCTTAATCCTGTTCAGGGTCATGGGGGGAAGCTGGAGCCAATCCCAGCTGACTTCGGGTGAGAGGCGGGATACACCCTGGGCAGGTCACCAATCCACCGCAGGGCTACACACAGAGACTCACATTCACACCTACGGCCAATTCAGAGTAGCCAATCAGCCTAATCCCGTCTGGGCATGTCTTTGGATTGCAGGAGGAAACCGGAGAACCCAGATGAAGCCCACGCGGACACGGTGAGAACATGCAAACTCCACACGGAAAGGTGCCCAGGTCAACCCTGGGAATCGAACCCAGGACCTTCTTGCTGTGATGCAACAGTGCTAACCACCACACCACACCACCATGTCGCCAAGTAGATCACTTAAATGAACAAAAGTGGCATACTCGTCAAGATACACCCACTAAATGATGGCATCCAGTCTAGTGATGTGTAGTGGAAGTAATCCCATATCAGGTATACCCCTCAATACCCAGTGGACTCGTGAAGAGCGCCTATTGATTGACATTTGTTGCCAGCATTCGTGCACAAAAGCTCGGCGCTGGCAGAAAATACCCATAATTGCTCTCATTGCCACTTCGTTTGAGGCAAGCAATTTTAGGAAGAGGCTCAGCGTGACCTTGTGCTTATTTAATTCCACAGTAATAAGTCCAGGAGGATATGATCACTGAGGCACATAATGGCATTCTTATCAATACATGGATCCATGTAGAATGGCTAGTGAAGAGAGCCATGAAACATGGCAAAAATACATGAAACACGTACGGCGTGTTCAGTGGAGGTTGTTGATGAAGCTCGGGTGAACACATTTGGGTCGTTCACCAGAGCCCCATATGGTATTCCCTCTCCGTGTCATTGCCTTGTTATACAGTCCTGACCAGCAGCCAGAGAGAGGGAGAGGGAGAGGGAGAGGGAGAGAGAGTGAGACGGGCCACTGAAGACAGTGCTTCGAAGCTGAACAGGCTAGGGTCAACAGTGCCATAATTACTTTCAAATGTCAGCCTACAATAAAATACAACAGTTCATCTGGCAGAGAGCAAATTAGCTTTGACCATGGCATAATTACCCTTTCTAGGAGAACCATTAGGAGAGATCAAATCTGCCCATCCAGGGTTTGAGGAAAGGCCATCAGAGTACACTCCACCTGACAAGGATGCACATTTGCCATTTGGCGCGGTAATTCATTGTCCTTGTAATAGAAATTTTTATATTTGACTCTGGAATTGAAAAGTGTAATAACCTGCCAGTTTTATCCTAAGCATTTAAGAGACAGGGCTGGGCGATTCTTGGGTAACTTGCGCCTGTAAGATGGAGCTGAGTTCTCAGCAATCATGACAAGCTACATTTTCCCCTAAAAATACCATCGCTACACATTATCCTCCTTTGTATACACGCAATGCCAGAGAAGCTCAGGTTTAAAACCAAATAAAAGGCTCGTTCCATTTGCCATTACAGCAATCAAACCCTCACGGACAAGTAGGAAGTAGATTTGGGTCTAAGTGGACCAATTTCAAGACAATTAACCTGCCCATCACTCAAGTATCCTGCACAAGATCACAGTGACCCTTTAGATACTGATAACCTTAAACCACTAATCACTGGCCAGCTGTTCAATTCTCACCTAGATAAAATCAACCAGACACCCATTAGACACTTTAAATCGACTTTTTTTTTTTTTCTCAAGGAAGCAAGGCAAAGATAACACCTTAATGGTACTGAAGATGTACCACTATCCTCACCTTTTTCGAGAAAGCAGATAAAGCACAATGTCCAACCTCGACTTCTTTATTTATTTCCAGTAATGCATTAAGGTGGACCCTTTATAAGAGGTAATTACAGTCGGAGCACTCTTTCTCTCATTCGGACTCGCACAAAGAAGCCAGAAATGAATGAGGCGGGGAAAGCACGTCTTCTTTGTTCTCAGCATCATCTAAACCAATTACAAGTATTGCAATCTCCAATTAGCTAATGTGTTTGCGCTGACCTTATATAGAACAGCTGCCGGGTAAGTGTGGGAATGGTTAACGCTTCGAAACCTCTGTCTACAGATGTGACGGTTTTACACCCATTTGATGTTAAATAGGAGAAAACGACGATTCAGTGCTTGCTCTGAGAGGGGGGATCAAGAACACCTGCAAGGTTAGGATTATAAATGTAAATAAAGCAGTGGTGGCTTGTCCAAAGGGGCTGGTCAGGTGCAGTCGTGGGCCAGTGAGGTCACATCCCTGTTTAGCACCACAGAGTTATTATTGCACCTAGGGGTCAAAAACGGGAAGTGGACCAAGCACGAATAAACCCCCACTAGGGCAGGAATACCCGCCCTATTCTTACTCTCCATGAACATTTTCAGTGGGGTATGACCAGAGTTTTTTTTTAAACACCAATATTGGCTAATTGTGGACAATGCACAATTGTTGACCTAGTTTCAGGTCTTCTGTGTGGCTTTTGAGATGGATTTAAGCTAGGAATATTCCAAAAAGCTGGCAAACGTGCTCTATCACACATAGCTAAGCAAAGGTATGTTTGATCCATCACAGCTGGATGACTGTCTACGGTATTGTTGACTCTCAAATACTTATTGTGGACTGTAGATAGTAACTTATTGCCTAACTCAAGTGTATGAGTAAGTCTATGGTCATGAGCTGTTGCAGAAAAAAGAAACCCTCAAGCTCAGTTCTAGACATGTATGTATGTATACCCTCCATTGTATTCAAACCAATTTAATTAGGAGAACATGCTAGTCCTGACCTCATTGAGCCACATTTGCTGCAATCCTACGTAATGCTGAGCAGTCCAAAAATATGTCTCCTCCATGACATATCAGACATTGCAATCCTCCAAAGATATGCAAACACTCTTCATTGCCAGTGTTTATGGGATTAGGGCATTACACATGCATGACAAAGAGACTGCAGCATGACCTGCTTTTCTTACAGTACCTCTGAGCGAGGCATGAAGACTCACAGTGAAGTAATCACAGTGAAAGCCATTAGGGTCAATTTTTGCAATCTGATGTGTGTTATAAAACCTATGGGTGCTGTTTATTTTGCAGCTGATTATGACAGTAAATTCATGATGATTTACTGGTCCTTCTATGAGCAGGTAAGAGATGCTCGATGAAATACAAGACGGCTTGGGCCGCCAGTTGGAAGCTTTTGAAGTGCTGAACAGGAAGATTATGCTCAAGGAGTTGTGTGTGTGTGTGTGTGTGTGTGTGTGTGTAGACGGGAGGCATAACTGAGGAAGAGCATCTCCCAGGCACAAACCCTGTCCTTGCTTCTCACTTTTCTCCTGAGAACCGAGGCTTTATCAAATTACAGTCGGCAAGGCTCCTGATTTGGCAGCAGCCACTGTGATTAGTCATATTGAATTATAAGTTCTGACAATGGCCTTTCCAAAACGTACGCACACACTTCTTCGCCCACAGTCCTCAATCCCCTCTTGCTGCATGTATCTTTAGTGACACACCGACACAGATGCAGGTAAACCGGATTATACTGGCCGTTCCGCTGTCACACAGACTGTGGATTGTAATTCTCATGCCTTTCTGACAAGCTTGGTGGCTCTTGAAGTCACCTAACATTTCACATTGGCACCAAATAAAGGCCCAGGTGCAAATGAGGTCATTAGTTACATAAGCAATTTGGAACAGGAAAATACACTCATTGGCCAATTCGATTGGAAGACGTTCATGCAAATATCCAATCATCCAATCATGTGAGAGCAATGCATAAAATCATACAGATACAGGGCAAGAGGTTCAGTTAATGCACACGCCAAACATCAGAAAATGTGATCTCAGTGACTTTAACCACGAAACTGGGACAGTGGACAGCTCAGTGGTTAAGACACTGGACTACTGATTGCAAGGTTGGGTGTTCAAGTCCAAGCACTGCCAAGCTGCCTCTACTGGGCCCTTGAGCAAGGCCCTCAACTGCTCAGTTGTATAAAATGAGGTAGATGTAAGATGCCCTGGATACAGCAGTCTGCCAAATGACTGTATTGTAATGTAATGTAATTGTTATGGCACCAGAAAAACAAAAAACACCCTGAGCTGCAGTTCTTCTTTATTAGAGAGGTTAAAAGAGAAGGGCCAGACTGGTATGAGTTGACAAAAAGTTTATGATAACCCAACTGACCACTGTACAACTGTACAACATCTCAGAACACACAACACATCCAAGCATGCCACAGTAGGAGTCATTGATTTAACCTCCTGAGACCCCAATCACATTTCCCCCAAACTACATTGTGTGTACGGTATTTCCTTGCAAGATCCTCATATGAGGACCATTGGGTATTACTCTTTTGTCAAACTTCTTCCTGTTTGGAGACAATGATCAAGTTGAATAGTTACGAGTTACGAAAAAAAAAGAGAAACAGTGAGGACAAAGTCCAAGGCACACACCATTAAACATTTTCTCCCATTCTGATGTTTGATGTGAACATTTCCTGAAGCTCTGTGGAAGCCTCGATCTGCATGGTAGTATGTATTGTGCTGCTGACACATGATTGGCTGATTGGATAACTGCATGAACAGGGAGCAGGTGTTGCTACTATACCGGCTAGCGAGTGTTTTTCGAATGCATGTGTTCATTAATTTACTCATGTGGCTACAGTGCACTGGAGAGAGAGGCCACTGGTCGACAATCTTGCAGCTCACTGTCACCTCAAGAGAACTCTCCCATTCTTCAGCAGCGCTCAGGCAGCTGAGCGATTACAATCCTCTTCATTAATTTTATCTTGGACATAAACTTTTAATAAGCCGACAATCAGTGGATGGGACTTCCAGGGCAGTTTAAATGACTGCAACCTATAATTACAGTCCCAGAACTTGATTAGAATAATCTGATTGCAATTATTCAGTGATTTTCAACACAGGCCCCAAGCTAGATAACTATAATTCAAGTACATGTTCATGGCTGGCTGTAAAATGACGTTCTAATCCAGGAGTGGTAGAGGGACTCCTCAGAAGGGAGGGAAGTGGAATATAAACGTATGTCGTATAGTGAAATAAGGCACATTGGGTTGTGAATTTAATTAATGTACCAACTCTGCAGAGAGCATTGTGGATCAAGGGCCACTGTGGATCAAGGATCTAACCTAGTCAATAGTAAGTAGAGCGATACGTAGCCCAGTGGCATGCACTTCATTCATTGCAGACCTATTAACAACAGCCAGTCTCAGTTAATGGCTGGCAAAAACCCAAAAGCACAGTCCCACCCTTGCTAAAGTGGGTAATCGCACCTGGATGCCACAGACTAGTACTGCTGTAATCATAAAGACTGTCCTGACCTCATTCCAGGCCTCTTATTCACATAATGCTCCCACTGGACATCCTTTTACTAAACTAGGTACGGGTTGATTTTATAGTATAGGAATCTTAATATGCATCCTGATTGCAAGAACTGATTTGAATCGATGCGTATGCATCTTTGATCAACTACAGTGCATGCACTATTGTCCTGTGGGTTACTGTGAAGACAAATGAAATTCTGGACCAACGTAAATATCATTCTTGGCTCTAACGTTCACGCTTTCAAAACCCATGCTGTGGAAGCCATTTACTAGGGCGCAATTACAGCCACTAAAATCTTAGAAGAAGCATTACAGTAAGGCAATGACCTAGAGGTACATGGTAGCTCATCTAAACCATGATGAAACAGTGGAAACCCAACATCATCCAGCCGCTTTTGTAAAGAGGCTAATTAACAAGGACACGACGGATCTTGACTTAAGAGTCATTTCCAGAGCCAATATAATGACTAGATTAGTCTGGCTTCCCTCCCGGCAAAAGTGCATGTAAGTGGGGTGATAGTGGCAGACCTGCCAACCTTCACACATTTTGAATAGGAGCGCCATATTTCGACACTAAGAGTTCTCACTTAAAAATACACCAAAACAACAGTCTTGTTATCGCCCCCCACCCAATAAAAACAGCAGCTGAGCCAAGTGATGTATGAACCTGGCATGACTGACAACTGCGTAGGTGTACTGAATGCTCCAACGTTAATTGCCCACTATGGACACCACTCCCCCATTCTCTTCTGAAGTCATCTTTTGGCCAGTACTCCAAGTCAGTTTTCTCGCTGAAGCCTTTTCCTCAGTGATGCAGTGCCTTTGCTTTTTGTCGAGATAAGGATATTTTTATAATATTTTGAGATCAATAATGTGAAATAAAATCTATGAACGCACATCTGAGCTAACAATAGACATGTACTGTGTATATTTAACAGTGTTAGCAGGGGGTAGCTCAGGGGGTTAAGACGTTGGACTACTGATCGGAAGGTTGGGAGTTCATGTCTAAGCTCTGCCAAGCTGCCACTGCTGGGCCCTTGAGCGTGGCCCTTAAGCTCAAATGCTCAGTTGTATAAATGAGATAAAAATGTAAGCCGCTCTGGATGAGGGCGTCTGCCAAATCACGGGAATGTAATGTAGTATTTATTAAAGGTACATTTCACAGGCACTTTTCAGAAAATGATCACAAACAACATTTTGCTTCTTCCAGGAAAATAGAGAAAACTTTACTGACTTCATCAGTGATAAGTGGTTTTTTTTTTTTTCTTTTTCTTTTTTCAAAATATATCTCAGGTTTTTCTTTCTTTCTGCTGTTCTCTTTCTTTCCTACACTTACAGGGTAACAATTAAGATTTTGTGCATCCAAGCAGTAAACATGGCTTGATCCTGATTTCAGAAATCAATAAATATGGAATATATCAAGGATGTGCAGATATATTTTTGTTTTGTTTTTTTTCATGTAGCCCCTCTCCCAGAACTATTCATTATTCCTCTTCAGGGTTGGCAGGCTTCAGACTATTCTGAGCAACATCACAAATTACAGCATGGAGAATCTCTATAATCAGTGGCACACTCCTAACCTTGACAGATTTGGACAAGAGAAAAGCGAGGGATACATAAAGCAAGTAAACTTAATAGGACTCTAATCTCATTAGCGTGTCCCATAAGCATGTCCACATGCGACTGCTAATCCATGGTGCACTATCAGAAATACCAGTGTAATCCTGCAAAGAGGACAAGGAGCGCAGAGAGTAATTTAATTGCGCTTGATCTGTGGGTCAATTAGTTTAGTGTAATCCCTCAGGATGTAAGGTATAAATGCCATAATGCATAGCTACACATCATTAATGTGTCATTTCACTTCTTGTGAAGAGATACGAGCAAAAAGATACAAACAAAAGGATAAAAAGGAGACCGAAAAAACTCCCCAGATAGGATTGTAGAACTCCTTTCTTGTCAAGGCCTTATAATGGAAACCCTACAATTTACAATTCACCTTTCTTATAAATGTCGCATGGGCATATAGTAAATGTCTACATCAAAACTAGAGGAAATAATTTAAGAAATTTGCAGCCCTGCTCTACAAGACCCCTTACTTTTACAGACATCCGAACTTTTTAGAGCAGGGAGTAATCTTCCGTTTTTCTCATCCAATCTTTGTCTATTTTGGCCCTAAGAAATACATTGCAATTAAATCAGGATCAACTCTGGAAACAGAGGCCAAGAAAGAGAGGGAGAGAGCGAGAGAGAGTCTGAAAGAGGCAGGAAAGGAGGGCCTGGAGTACAGCCAGGACAGGCAGAACCAGCTGGTCCCTGTAAGCAGCAGCCTGATCGCAGCCTCCTGATTTCTCCTCCCTCAACATGGTGAAGCCGGCACACACCCGCCACATTGAAACCCTTCACACTTCCAAGTGGAACACAAATTAGCTGTTGAACTAAAGCCATGGTTCTGCAGTGCGTACCCTCTTTTACTACTGACCTCTGCTATAGGCTAGCAATTCATCACAGGATTCCCTTGTCCTGTGTCCTAAATTCACCAACATTTGCTCAGGTGGACATTTAGGATTTGGTTAATTAATTTGATTTTTTACATTTATTTTTATAACAGCAGCTCTGACATTAATAAGGGCTTCGCCGCAATACACAGGTGTCACGGATTCAGAGGCAGGCACGGGTACAAATGCGGCCCAGGCTTTACTGACAGAATCCAGGCGTACAAATCCAAAACCCAATCAGAGTTCACGGTGAATAGACAGGCCCCGGGTCGAGCGATCAGCAGACAGGGTAAACTAGGCAGGACAGTAATCAGAACCAGCAAATCAGAAATATCAGCTATAAAGAATACAAAAACAGACTAAACCGTGCTGAGCACTGGCTCCCAACATGTGTGTGGAGAGACCTTCTGTGGGTGGTGTTTAAAACTGGTGTAAAAATACTGGTGTATTATATACTACATACTGGCCCACTATACATTGTGCTGTGCACACTGCTCCCCATCCAACCATACAATATGTTTAAGGATGACAACTTGCATACCAAGTAGTATACTAGACTAGTTTCTTCTTCTTCTTCTTCTTCTTCTTCTTCTTCTAATAAATAAATAAATAAATAAAAGTACGCCTGTGTCTTTAAACCTACGTGACACATGGGGCTGGTGGCAGTAAATTTGAAAACCCAGCTGTTGCTGCTAGTGTACACTAGCTAGCAAATTAACTAGCTCATATTAGCAAGCGAGTAAGTTAGCTAGCATTTACAGTGGTGCTTGAAAGTTATTGCTACAAAAGGGGGTCACACCAGGTACTGAAATGAAAGGTTCACATACTTTTGCCACTGACAGATATGTAATATTGGATCA
>JAQMCW010000014.1:4261976-4276505 GCA_030068335.1 Chrysichthys cranchii | reverse complement strand
CATACATACATTCAGCACTAAAGTGGAAGAGGAGTGCTCATTGAGAGTCCTTTGGCTGAGCATCCATAAAACCGTTTCCCCCAGTCGGATTATAAGGAGGAAATAAATTGAAAATGTTCTATTTTTTTTTAATTGGAGGATATTTTTTTCAAGCACTGAGTGGGATAATGTACAAATCATAATGAGAGCAGATACTGGGGGAAAAGGAAAAAGGTGGTAATCTCCTCAATGTGACTCTAAATTGGTACATTTGTAGTGAAAAGGACATTCTCATGTTTCTTTGTCCGAACAAGTAATTTCGCCCCTCTCCCTCTCCATTGCAGCTTGCCGTGGCAGCAATTTCTGCAACATGGAGCACTCCGCTTTCTATTTCAATAGGACAGCTCATTTGCTAGACTGCGAGCTGAACTGCTGACTGAGCGTTTCAGACACTTAGCGAGTGTGAGAGAGAGGGAGAAAGATCCAGGTGCTTGAAGAAGGACAGATTGAGAAAGAGCATTGTATCATTACAACACTGAGAGATCATTAGACATGGAAGAGGTACACACGGCAAGGTCGTGGCCAAGACCCGCTTCCACCCATGGCAGAACACACGAACCCGGTCAGCCTGTTTCTTAAAAATCCACCTCTGTTTATACCCTGGTATGTGTTCAATGACATTACCAACCTAACTCCTGTGTGAGGAAGTGGGCGAGAAAAACACTGTGTTTGACAGAGTGCGCGAGAATAAAAGAGTAATGATGGGTGTTGGGATCTGGACTGGTCTCATTACCGGAGTGGGCCTCTTGTCTTCTTGTAGCCCTGAAAAAGCAGGTGCAGCACATCCATGTGTGGCAGCGTGAATTTCTGTAAGTCGTCCAGTATGCTGATTAAATCCAGGCTTTTAAGAAGGTCTGGAGCTGGCAAAGTGCCCTAGGACAAGTCCTTGGGTGAAGAAAGGAAATGGGCAAACACACACATATTTGGACACACACACACACACACACACACACACAAGCTAAACCCACTTCATATTGTGCATAAAACCACTCCCACCCCTCCCCAGCAACACTCCAGAAGTCCCTTCAAGGACGTATATCTCACCCTGGCTAACAAGTGGGCTGTTCAATTAGGCTGTTCATCAAAATAACGAGAAAAACCCCCCTATCCTCCATTAGTAGATTTGCTCCCACTATACAGAGACGAATATCCCACAAAGTATGTCCCTGAATCAACATACCTGGTCATCGCACTTTGCTAAGACCAGACACATCCTATCCCATCACCACAATCTATGGTGATTTCCAAGAAGAAGCCCAAATCCACATTTTAACCCGTAAATGATTTCAACTATCCAGCTGCAGATCAATGACTTTACCCTACAGCTGGCTAATGAGAATGAAAGACAGCCACTGCAGAGTGTCACCCCTTCTTTTTAACTAATTAGCCTAATGTTATTTTACAAGACACTTGAAAATGTCAGCACATTGCTGGATTTAGTGTAAACCTAAATTCCATTACCTAGCAGGCATTAATTGCTCGGCGAGCTAGGGCTGATCTCTCCCAGGGGCCCGATCCATTTCCCTGGCGCTCTGTCATCTCACTAACTGTTCTGTCTAGACCAACTCACAGGCTCATAATCCACCACAGGGATCAATAAATGGCACATAATTCAGGGCTAATAATGAGCTTTCACTTCCACGCAAATGGTCACCCACTCTGAAAGAATGGCGGGTGTAAAATGATAATGTAATTATTAAAAGGACAGATAAAATCGGGAGGCACTCTAGCGCAAAGAGTGGACGAGGCTAAGCTCAATTAGCACTACTCTAAGTTATTGTTATTCCAACGCTGAGTGATTGGGGAGGGATTTAATGTATCCAGTGCTGAAGGTAATAAGAGGGCATGTCGTGATGTGTATTGTGTGTGTAGAACTGGACATTAGTCAAGAGTAATAGCGGCAACATGGTTTCATTGGACCTGTGCTTAGGTAGCTAATTGCCACCTCTTGTACTGAATTTTCCCCCTCGCTTTATAGTAAATATGTTGTTTTTTTTTTTTTGCGCAAATAAAAGTGGTGCTAATTTGCTTTCGTCTTAAACACTAAGCACCACAGAGCAGATGAATCCTCAATTCAAAAGGTGTGGATTAATTTTCTATAACAGCACGGCTCTGCGAGCAGTTGATTCACCTGCTTGAATAGGTTACCGTTTCCATAGTAACAGCTCATCTATCAGCCTGTATAGGGGACGCTCGGAATGATCGAAGCTTAATAAGAAACAGATTTTTATAATGTTTTTATTAAATTAAACAAAGGAAAATGGTGAAGTTTTCCATAACTAGATGTTTATTTTAAATTTTTGGAAGGAGTCTCCAGTGTGAGCACTCTGTATATTGGACAGTATATTGGACATTCTGGGCTTTCCAGTTTGTTGTGCGTTTGTTTTGTCTTTAGAACTTCATGAGTGACACAGGAAGTGAGGCTGGTCAGGGGATGAGTTTTTACTGCTGCTATAACCAAGGTTGCTAATAACAGGAAGTAGCGTTTCTCTCGAACACCCGTTATGGCAGCTATTTTTTCCCCCCTTTACTTATAATTACTTGGTTTTCATGGCGGATTACCCAGGGTTTGAATTAATGTACTTCAGAAATTTCGACTGCATTAAATCCTTTTCATGCACACATTTCATCCCTTTTCCAAAGCCACAGATAAAGTGGATGTGCTCAGGCACACCCAAGTCTACTGTATAATACAATGGCTTTGAGAGCCGTGGGTGTGGAGTGCAGTCTGACCTTAGGGCCCTCCAGCAAATGACTGCTTTTTGATTATGTGCATCCTTGAACTCCAAACTAAATTAAGATGAACTTCAGATACCTTAAGATGTGCTCAGGCAAATCAGAAGATTCATGCATGGCTTGCCTCTTCGGTTTATCTGCTGGTGACATTTGCTTGTGAGGCCCCAGCAGCAGGATAATTACTCAATTTATTCATCAAACAAAAAAAAAAGTGTCCCCCTTGCGGGAAGCCACCCCGAGTAAGGTTGCAGGCCTTCCAGTGACATTTCAATTTAGGGATCAGCTCCCGTTCACTCGGTGAAGCACGCTAGCTCCGACTGAAATTAGCAAAGTCCCAAGTCCAGAGCGGAAAACAAATAAATCAACATTGTGCCATTTGACCCACGATGGGAGAAAACACAGAAGCGGTCGTGTTTTCCGTCAGGCTGCTTCTTTCTAAAGCGCTAAAGTCAGAACGTAGTCAGAATGTCACCCTTCCCATAGAGGACTGGCATTTGAAGTGGGCTCCACAAATTTCCCCAAAGCCAGAGTGCTAGCGGCAGATTGGACTATCTGAATCTGAGACCGGAGGAAAGAGAGAAGTCCGTCTGTTGGAAAGAGCATCAGACGGCATCAGAGAGAAAGGACATCGCACACCCACATCACTCAAAAACAGCAAGGACAGCTCGTTTTCGGCTCGGCTGACTACGTCTGTGCCAGCAGGGTTTCAAAGTGTGGCACGGTGCTCTCAGGCCTCTCCCGGCGTCTGATTCACAGGCTGCCAGAGGCCATGATTGAAGCTCTTCTCTGAGCCTAGCAGCCTGACAGGATAATGGGACATCTGGAACAGATGTTTACTCCCCCATTTGTTAAATGGTGTCGGTTATGGGTGAATTATTATGCTAATTCAAGCCAGGACACACCCACATTTTTGCATAGACTAAGCTGCCAATTAAAAGTTGAGCTTTTTTTTTTTTTGTCTTTTTGTTTTTTTGTGGGCTTATTAAAACTTAAGGATAATGGTAACCAAGGAAGCATGTAAAGTTTTGAATGTAAACAAGTCTGTTTCCCATTTTTGCTCTTAAACAGAGTTGCCAATTAAAAGTTATTTCTCTGGCTGTTGTTGTTGTCACTCCTATTTTCACACTGCAAGTCTTTACCCAACATGTAATCATATGACTGTCAATGAAAGTCAACACAGATGGATGGAAACGCAAATGTAGGCTTGGAGCTCTTACCCGATAATGAGCATCACATGAGGCACGCATTCCCTCTTCCCCCAGCCTTCCCCATGTTTATCCCGTAATCAACACCCATCTATCTGCAAGGCTGCAATTAGCATAATTGCTGTACATTACATGCTTAATGTAAAGTACAATTTTTAACCGCTATTCTTCTCTTGAAGATCTCATTGTGACAAAGTTTGCAGAGGCGACCTCTTGATTGAGCGTAAATTTTCGGGAGCTTTCGGGGAGCGTTAATAAGAGGATTAGCTAACAATGGGCAGTGTTGGTGTCCAGGTGCAGGGTTCAAAGGTCAAGCAGCCTTGCTTTTATGTGACAGAAATAGTTTTGAAACACCTGGAGGAAAGGCAGCAGTTTAAACGCGTGAGTGAACGGGCACGACACTGTAGCCACTTCCAGCTGCTCCAAAATAGCATAAATTGGACTCGATTAGAATTAATAGCCTTTAGAGGATTCCCATTTACATACAGAATCCAGAAGACATCTGTTATAAAGTCAAGAATTAAGAGCATGAACTTGATCGCCATTTCACAACAAAGGGATGATGGAAAGAATTTTAATATTGGCCTTTTCAAATCACCGGGACTGACGGAGGACCGAAGCAGGCTTGCAAACTGTTCCAGAGCGAAGAAAACCACATTAATATCGGATTGTTTGAAGCGCAAGCCGCAGAGCATCATCGAAATTCTGAACGTGCAGCATAATAATATGGTCTGGCTAAAATAAGGCTCATAAAATGACATATGCCTTCCCCCCCTCCTCCTCCTCACTGAAAAATGGAATATGCAAAACAGCAGCTTTCAAACTTGTATTTAATTGTATCGCGTCATGGGTTCGGCACTAGGGCACTGTTGCTTGAAGTATAAATTGGATAATTCAATTAAAGTGCCTTGCAAAGACATGCAATAACGGATGGAGGACGATACTAACCCAGGCTTGAACCTCGTGTCTCTCAGTATTCCTGGGCCTCACTGACAAATGGCTGCCAGTTAATAATTGAAACACATGGCTGCCAGCATAGGTCAATAACGCCTTCTCCTCTTTCAGCATGGGTGAATAAACCAGCTCACCCTCTTTATTACAGCCGGCCTTATTTCCTCTTCCAAACAGTTAGGGTGCAGCCACTGATTAGCCCCACAAGCCTGTCTTATCTTATAAAAAATAAACAGTTTTAGTTAATGACAGCGCTGCTGTGTTTGCGCTGGTATGGGTAATGTAGTCCAAAGCAAAGAGCCAGGCGTGCTGTTTGTTTGTCGCGTCCATCAAAGACGAAGACGAGTTGACAGTTTGACAACAGTGGAGAATGACTGTGTGGACTAAATCGGCAAGAACCGGAGGCTTGAAGGTCACCTGAGGTAGGTAGGGATGTCTAGGGATTTGGTAAGAAAGAATCAGGAAATCTAGGGAATATATGATCGAAGGTAATGGCTAATGTAATAAAAAGGCATAGAATTTAAAATAAGTGGAGGGTATTAGTGATGAGGCAAGACTGATGAAACACCTTTTAAACATGCTTCGCGAATAGTTTAACACATGAATTCTGTAGAAAACGCAGGCATTTCTTATAAGGAAGAAACAGGCTGAAGGAAGAAAAAAGTATGTACTGCAGACACACACACACACACACACACAGATCCTCCTCATTGTTACTTGGTTTAACCGTAAGACCAAGTTACTTTCTCTGAAGGCCATATGCATAATGATCTATGAATACATTATTAACATGTTATAACAAATTTATAAGACATTCATCACACTGTTTTAGTTCGTTATAGGAATGCATGACACTTTATAGAAGTAGCTTAAGAATTGTTAAGAGAATGCATTATATGTAGTGTTCACAGCACATCATATGAAAACCGATCAAAAGAAACAGAATGTATCTGCGTTTAATACATGAGTGTAGGTTATTGACGCATACGTGAGATTATAACCTAATAATAATGCTTTATAGGTTGTATCTGTGAGCTGTGGGTAAAGAGAGACGTTAACAAAAATAATAATAATAATAATTATTATTTATAAATAAATAAATAAATAAACAAATAAATAAATAAGGCTTTATTTTCTGATTAAAATACCCCATGACTAAGCATAATGCACTATATATAAGCGGATGTGAGTTTGTTTTCAAATGTTAATACAAATGTGTTAAAAGCAAGTGTAGTTTATGTACATAAGTAATTGTAACAATGTTCCCAATGCCTTATGAATGCATTATGACATATTAGGAAAGTGTTCTTAGTTCATTATACAGTCCGCCTTCGTCGAAAGTTTTACCAAATCTTCTTATATGAAACTTATACCCAAAAAGCCCCGGGCCAGATTCAATGACAAAAATGGATGCAATCTTCTTATAGCCTTTTGGCTTTTTAATTGCCCTCTAGTTTGAAGGATTGACCTACACCCAAAAAGCCCCGGTCTCACCTAGCTTTTTCAATAACATAACTCCCTATTCATTTTGTGTAGCATTTTTCTATAGCGTCCATATGTCCAATAACCTGGGAATACACTCAGAACACGTTATAATGCGTAAATAAGGCAAAATTCACATTTTAATAATTATACTTTTCATTTCTGAGTATAGAATATTGGCAGACATAGCACTGTCATGACTACAGCTATGTACATGTACACATGCTGAGAACCACAAAGACATTTAGAAATGTTGTCATAAAGGTCGCTCTAATGTTGTGGTAAAGTTTTGCAGTATGATGTGTGTATAATCTCTCCAGTATTACTTTAATTATTTTATTAAAATATGATATTATTATTTTATCACTTTAATAATCCATTTATTAAAGAAAATAATCACGACTCATGATGCTGTTATGCCTGGGTTTCAACTATGATGATTTATTTAAATAATTACAAATGATATATAAAGTATAATATATGAGTTTAAAGCTTCTAAACGAATGCCTCATACTGCAGGAATATGTATGCTCAGTACTGTATGAATGCATGCTCAGTTCATTATAAATACAGTATGTGTGTATATAAAGTGTTTACAAATGAAATAATTACCTATTAATAACCTAGTAATAACCTAAAATTTTACAAGAGCTGGCCGTCTCTGCAAACAGTCCTCGTTCACGACAAGAAAAGGAATAAAACTTAAAAGATAGAGTTAAATTAGTTTTAAATGTATTCTTAATCAGATCGGTTGTGGGAACATGTGTAATCCATTGTGGGCGATGCTTCTGTGGCGCGTGATGAAAATGCCGTAATCCGCTGTGCACAAACGGTAGCTCCATTGTCTGATTGACTGACAGATTTGTTTACAGGCGTGTATCAAACCCGGCAGATTAAAACACTATTACAGGGGAGATAAACACGGACACGGGCGTCTGACTGTCACAAACCTTCTCAAACCCTCCCTTTAAATCAGAAGAGGGAGTCAAATGGAACAATGCGTTTTAATCCATTCCACCGCTCCACAAGGTCTATTTGACATTGTTCTGGTGAAGCCCACACAATCTCCACATTTCAAAGTGTGTTTGGTGAAGAACGAAGGATCAGAGACAGAGGAAGGTTTCGCCGTTCAGCTGAACTCATGCAAATGATTGCTCCAGCGAGGAGTCGGTGTCAGAGTGGCTTTTGGTGAACCTTCATCAAAAGGAGGATTTGTTTCTCTCACTGTCTCGTGTTGGCTCCCAGCCTACAGAGCTATGGAGAAATGTTTGCAGTAGAAGACGTCTATTTTATTTTCATTCCGACATGCCAGTGACTTGAAGCAAAGACGTGACCTTATACTGTATTAGTGAAATATCAAAACCTTTCGGTTTGCGGAACAGAGCCTTTGGGGAAAAATATCTACGTGCAGAATGAAGACATTATGGAAGCATACATCTGCAAATGGCGAAGCGAAAATTTACGAAACATTAAAGATTGTATTACATCAACAGGTCAAGGCCCTATTAGCGATGAGAATTGTGATATTACTAGGAAATACATCAGTCTTAAACAAACAGAACAAAGCACGACCGGATTTGACTCGTATATCCAAGCGCTGTTATGGAATGGATTAAAAAACAACACGAATCCTCCATCTTGTTCGTGCTTCAGCCTATTTGGTCACAACGGGTCCTGAATAAATCCTAGCAATACTTCAGAGACATGTACACACTCGCACTGGGAACAGCTGGCTTTCCCACTGAAACTCTTTACCTCATATTGCTGTGGTAAAAAATGATCATCGCCAATTAAATGGCCATTAATTGTGCAAGCACGGGATCCCACCAGATGTTTACATTAGAGAGACTAATAGCCGATTTTATTTATTTTTCCACGATAGCTATCCGTGCAGTACGGCTCTCTCGGAAAGATTAGCAGGAACCTGCATTTTCACAGGATTACGCTCTGCTTCCCACGTAAGACCTCGTGCAGGATTTTTCAGTCCAAGAATCTGCTTTAACCGACGGAGGAGTAAAATGAGTTTCCCGAGACTGACTGCAATTTATGGACATACATGCAGGTTAAAGGCGTTTTTCAGAGGACAAATATAATATGATTTATGAACTCCATGCCACACCTGATTAATGCAATGCCGCTACGCCCGATTGCCAAAAATAAAAGTCTTTTCAAAGAGCGCTGCCCCAATTTTCGCTATCGATATATCCACAGCACAATTGGAAAAAGAAATCTAGGTCTTTCGAATGGAGACTAGAAAAATCTATTGCAAGGACATGCACAAGCTTATGAACCCAAAAGCACTCCAAAGACAGACTCTGACTCTCCAGAAGGACTATAATAAATGACTGCTGGGCACTCGAACAATCTGCTCTATGCCTGTTCTGACCTCGACACAATGGCCAGAAGAGGCCAGCTGTGGCCCAGACCGGCTCCGGCAGCTGAGGGTGGTGTTCTAGTGCACTCCGCCCTGACCTGCCTAAGTCTGGCTCTTCCTCAGGCCAGCACTTTTTAATTCCCAAAAGCAGGAACTGCGGAGCTGCGTGTCCTGGCTAAGCAGGTGAAGCATCCATTGCGTGTGTCAGGAGGCGGCACCACAGGCTCGCTTGCTGACCTCAATTAGAGCAGCGAAGCTTGGTCTAAAAACTACTGCCCTGACCTGTTGGCTAAGAACAAACTGTACAAAATAGTGTAATAGGCATGGACAACGCTATTATGGGCTAACTGCTGTCCTTTTTGGTTAAGCCGCAGGAATGCGTAAAGAGCACAAAAGCACTCGTATTATTAGTTTACCAGATAAACAAAATCCATCTACTGAGTGCCTGAAGGCATCACATCTGGAATGAAGTGCAGATTTACCTATTCCAGTGGTTCCGTCACTTCTGCAATTGCATGGCAGCTCTAAATCAGAGGCTTCATGCCTTGGTGAGAATCCCAGGATCTCGGACAAACAGAGAACCTCATCATCTGCTTCATCACCAGCACGCTGACATTGCGAGGACAGAGCAGATTTGTGAGGGTCATCTGCCTATACTGACCTTCATACGCATCCGCTGGCTTGTTTTCGCTAATGCCATTAACCTTGTGGAGGAGATGAAGGGGGGTACAGATGGGAGAGAGAACGTGAGCGAGTCGGAGAGGATATTAATATGAACGAGGAGGAAGAAAACAGAGGTCAAAGAATAAATAACACTATGCAAAATGCACAAAAAAACGCACCAGGGAGCAAAAATCTATGGTACGTGTCAGTGTTACAGGTAGGGACTGTGGGTTTAAAAGACCTGGAGAAAAAGAAGAAGTAAAGAAAGATGAAATAACGCACCTAGGACAGCAGAAACCAAGCAAAACATGCACACGTTTGGGACAAACTATGGACACGTTGTGGGTTATTTACACAAAATGACGGCATGTAGTGAATCGCACACGAAGCCTGGGGAATGTGTGCTCAATGCTCGAGGGTGAGACTCAACAATGAATAAAGTGAACTCAAGTCAAATTTATATTAATAGCAGGGAGACTGGAGAACTGATCAGAACACACTATGAAAAGGTGCTTAACAGCCTGATTTGAGATACGTGAGTGCATTATGTTAATCCTATCCTATAGTCCTCCCATAACATCAAGCGGCACATAGGTTGTCAAACCCATGGGGTCACCTGACATTTCCTGAGCATAGCTTACAGGCTGAGGATGTTAGCCTCACACCCAACACTTCGATAACCTGGGCAGGGGGTAGCTCAGGGGGTTAAGACGTTGGGCTACTGATCGGAAGGTCGGGAGTTCAAATCCAAGCACCGCCCAGCTGCACCAAGCTACCTGCTGGGCTCTTGAGCAAGACCCTTAACCCTCAACTGCTCAGTTGTATTAAAAAAAATAAGGTAAATGTAAGTCGCTCTGGATAAGGGCGTCAGCCAAATGACAGTAATGTAATGTAATGTAATGTAATGTAATTCACACCTACGGGCAGTTTAGAGTAGCCAATCCACCTAATTCACATGTCTTTGGGCTGTAAGAGGAAACCTACGTGGACGTGGGATGAATATGCAATCTCAGATCGACCCAGGGAACCCAGGACCTTCTTGCCGTGAGGCGATGGTGCTGACCACTGCACCACCATGCCACCCCCACATTATGTTAATAACACATGTCAATAAAAGGCTTTGTAAAGGCCTGTAAACCTGTCTGATGATTTTACTAAAACCTGATTTAAATACATGTTCTCACCGTTAAGACTTAATTAGGAAATAGTATTATTTTGTCTTCGGATGACAAAAACAGACGTGCAATGCTCTCACGGCATGTATCGATTAGTTTGCTCGTGTCCTTCGCAAAGTGGAGTAAATTTCTTTGACGCCCTGGAGCCCTAGTTCTAAACGCCCCATATTGCGCAAAACGTGTGAAACGTCCAACGTGTGCTGTGTTGTCCATGTGAAAAATGCAAATCCTTTATAAAGCCTGTGTTATTAATTCGCCATGCGGTGTTATCAAGTTTGCACTATTTGTTACACACACAGACCTTTGGTAGCTTTAAAAATGCGAGAATCTGACAATATGTGCTCATATCTTGCTCGTGAGAATGATGCAAATTCTCTGCAAAGCCTGGGTTAATAAATCAGCTTGCGCTTTTTTGGGGGGAATGTTATCAAGTTCGCAGTGTTTTTTCTGGTAAATCAGGGCCAGTGATGGAAGCAGAGGTGTGTAGGTGTGAGGAGCTTAACTCATAATGATGGCAGCATCGAGGAGAGCTGAGGAGACGCTCTGTCCCTCCTCAGGGAGCAAGAGGTTGGGAGCACATGTCTCACCGATGAGGCAAGATAAAGGGCCCATGTCAGGCTGGCTTTTAATGGTCAGAAGTATGCTTAGTTCCAGAGTCTCAGCCCTCTCCCCCATGGCTCTGAGTCCACTTCATCTAACTGGCCATAATTCACCTCGTTTGGCAGTTCGGGGTCTCAGAGGTGCAGGCTAAAAAGTGCAGGGAGCAGTAATAGTAGCAGAAGCGGCCGAGGGCACGTCCATGCTACCGAGCAGGGGGAAAAGACTCCTGCAGCTGGACCTGCAAACCAACGCTGGCCATTAGGAGCTCAGAAGAAACTCAAAGACAAAAGCCCAGAATGTCAGGAGCCCCTGAATATGGTCCAGTTTAACAAAGTTAACACAATTACCAAAAGACCAGATAAAAACAGATAAAGCCCTAAACCTGAAATTCTTTTCCATGCAGTGTACGGCTACAACTGTCAAACAACCCAAAGCCATGAAAAAAAAAAAAGATGAGGTTTTACAGGTGATTCACAAGCAATAAATTTGTGACTTGCGTCATGTACAAAAAGCATTAGAAAACAATACGCATCGTTCAGATCTCTAAGAACAGACCGACTCTTTTCTCAAATTTCAGTCCAGTTTAACGCCAATTAAAGGCTGCTGGATGCATCGACACAATACAACATGCATGCTAATTGAAACAGTGTATGTTTCGTACATGAGGTATGTGTGAATGAAAATCTTTACACAGGCTATAAATTCAGAGATGTGAAGGTGCAGCGAATTGGTCCAACCAATACAAAACTAATGACATTACGTTATCATTTTAAGAACGTTCCTGAGCGTTCCTGTGGGTAGAAACCAATAGAAGTCTGCAAATACATGAGTGATTTTCGGTCGTATTAATTCGTGCACTATTGATATTTTGAGTTAAGGGTATTTAATGCGGATTTAATACCCGATTTCTGCATATCATCATTCCGAGCTCATACATAACTACAGACTTCGATAACGTCCAGAAGTTGAGCAAGAGCTATACGGATATGAAGGAGCATGAGTGAAACAGAGACAGTTATATTCGATTCTGAATATGTACTTTGAGCTCTTTTTTTTCTTGACTGATATTGGCTCCAAAGGCAAAGCCTCTATATGATAGTTTGACTTGAGCACCATGTTTAGAGTTGTATTGACATTTTAGGGCATTGATAAATACATAAACATACCAATAATTATTGGTATAAAATGATTTAAATTAAAGCCATTTAAATTAGATATAATGTGTACATTTTTTGGACATTAGAGGAAGCGGCATCGCAATCAGAGAAATCTTTTTTTACAGAGAAAATTATGAATTCGCTGAGTGAGAGTGAGCCGTAAGTGCAGCAGATGAGTGCTCAGTCAATTTATCCTTCAAATATTGGCACATTTTCCTTACAGGACAATGCGATAAGTTAACAAATTAACATCAGCATTATTCTACTAATTTAACAGCAAATTAAAATGTGATTAAAAAAAAAAAAAGCACACGTTACAATTTCCTGACCCAGATTTAGTATCTAGTGGCTTCATTAAGTTGTGCACACAAATAACCGTCGGAGCACAAAATAAAAATACAAAATGAAATGCAAAATAATAGGATGTGCTTGATCAAGTGCTATTTTAGAAACCAGTAATGAGGTTGGGAGCCATATTGTTAAATTAAACTAAATTCGCAGTGATTAATGTGTGAACTACTACTAGGGCCAGCAATACATCGGCAGTCCTGTATGATTAGCTGATTTCAATTCAAGAATATACTCGCTTTTACACTGGTGTTTCTTTTATTTGTCACGGTTTAGATTGTCTCGGGTTTTTATATTTATATCTAAAAGCTTGATCGAAGAACGATCTGAAGGAACAATCATTTAAAATAATTGAACGTTCTGAATACACACACACACACACACACACACACACACACACACACACACACACACACAGGAAGGAAAACAGAGAGAGGCAAAGAGGAAAGAGGAGAGAGCCATTCGGACACGCACTACTGCCTCCTGTGGGCTTTAATTGGGGTACAGAGTTGGAGAGGCAGCTAGACTTAGGACAGCTCTTCTGTCTAGCCTGGACATGTTTAGTCTGGATCGCTGAGGGGGAGAGAAACCCCTTTTACCCCCCATCATGGGGCAAGTATGGACAATACAAACTACCGCTGAGCAGCGTCCTGCTTCAATTAAAGGGTGCAAATCAAATTTCTACCCTATCAAGAACCCTCTGCGTCATTGATGAATCATTTACCGTAGACATAATATCAGTGCAAGGCAATACCAAGGAACAAAAAAAAAAAAACAAACCCCTGTAAAAAACAATAAATCTCCATAATCACCTGTTCCCCTCCCAGGAAGTGAAGTAAACAAAAGCAATTTTAGCTTTTTGTAACTATGAATTTAAAATCTTGCGACGCGGCAAGAACAAACCTGATCGTCCAATTGTGCTTGTACCTGTGATATTGGTCCGGTTTGAAAACTTTCGAAGAGTCAACTAGCAAAGAACGCTCTTCTTTCCCCAAATGTATAGCACATATGATGCAAAGCATCGCATTTTGTCCATGCAGCTGAAAGAATGCGTGTTGCCTTGTTTGCATTCTAGCAATCTCTAGGGAAAAAAAGGAAAAAAGGAGAAAAAAACAACAACAACAGAGTCTTGCTTTATTGTAATCTCTGGGATGTTGCACCTAAAAATGTCACGATCCAACACATTCACCGTGCACATCTGAATGCTGATTTACACTCCTAATTACGTTCATTTGAAAGAAATCCACCAGCTTTAAAATAATAATAAAAATAATAATAATAATAATAATAATAATAATAATAATAATAATAATAATAATAATTCCTGCAAACCAGACAGCAAATTCCTGGTGTGCAAAGCAAATCGGACAATAACAGTCCCGAAAGTTTGCTAAGACTCAAACGATGACCCCACCCCTCACCATCACCTGAAAGTAGAGTTATTTTGAGATTACAGATCGCTATATGATGGTTTTGGGACACGTATAATTTGAAGGTTAATTATAGTGGGTATGGCTCGTCAGAGCAGGCAATCACAATCAGCTCTGGGAGAAAACAAGTGGGTCACGAGGCGAACTGCTGATTGAAATCACATTGATTATAGTCTGGGGTTACGGCTCCTGATTTTGAGAGCTGGCCCAACATCTGTTCACTTCAAGAAGAGGTATGGAAAAAAAATAAAATGCAAACTAAAAAGCACAATGGCTGCACCTGCAGATGCATATCTCTCTCTCTCTCTCTCTCTCTCTCTCTCTCTCTCTCTCTCTCTCTCTCTCTCTCTCTCTCTCTCACACACACAC
>JAQMCW010000014.1:4234797-4246247 GCA_030068335.1 Chrysichthys cranchii | reverse complement strand
TATACTGGTATATTAAAAAAAAACACATGGATAATTATTGGGATGAAAACAATTAATACCGGCACATGCTTTATTATCCCGTGTCTGCATCGGCTGTAGAGTTTATTTCAGTTTCACTTTGCATTACTAAATTTATTTGCAGTGTGCTGAGAACATCACTGTCTGAATGTTTACTCGAGCAGATTTGGCCTAGAGCAGATCAGTAATATATAGTGCATGATTGTTTATCGCTCATCTATAGACATGTTTTTTGTTTTTACTCTGTTTATTTCATAGATGTGAAGTATTCCCAGAACGAGGCACCTGCACGCTCCGCCGCTCGTCTGCTTGTTCTCCCACCGTCTGGAAAATAACAAACCAGCGTCTGGCATTATTTGCGGCGTGGCGGGGAACGAAAGGTCCGTGGCCTGCTCGCTTTCCCCTGAGTGCGTATTGATTACAGCAATGCCTCCGCGCCGACGAGCATGCCCAGGGGTCAAGGCTCTTTCTATCGCAAAGTTTTTACAAGTTTCAATTTGCTCTGTCCTTTTTTTCCCCTCCGCATCATTTTTTTCCTCTACCTCTGTCTTCCAGTTCTCTTTAGGAGTTGATAAACAGCAGGAGTGCTGTTGGCGTCTGAGGGATGGTTGCATAACTGAAAGTGTTCACCTTTTGCTCTTTAAGTGGGTGTTGTGGTGCCTATAGGATGCGCTTGCTGTTTTTTTCCCCCTCACAAACAGATGATGCTAAACCTGCGAAGGTGGATCAAAGTGGCATTTCAGCGTTTCACTGCCAAGAACTGCTTTCATCACATGCACAGTTAGCAAACACCAACACAAAATTTTACTCAGCTTCTACGTTTGTTTTTTGTTTTGTTTTTTTTTTAATTCAAGAGTGCATCATTTAAAACTCCCACAAAGCCGTTCATTTAGTGGTGCGAATGTGCAGTTTTTTTGAAAATCGCGGAGATAATTTTTCAGTTCAGCAAGTGGAAGAATTTGCACCGAGCTAAAAATACAAAAAAAAAAAGTTGTACTTTTTAAACATATTCTAAAATTACAGATCGAGTTGATTCATACAGCGCCTTGCTTTCTCACCGCTCCAGGATCCCCTGAGCTCAGGTTCCTGTCTGTGCATGTTCTCCACATGGGTTTCCTCTGGGTTCTCTGGTTTCCTCCCACCTCTCAACAGCATACTCATACGTCGACCGTCTCCGTTGATTTGCCCTGCGTGCGTGAATGAGTCCGCGAGTGAGTGTGTGAATCTGTGTGCGACTGGCATTCCATCCAGTGTGTATACCCACCTCGCACTGGGTGTGTCCCGGGATACGCTCCAGATCCTCCGCGACCCTGACCATGATAAAGCAGATACTGACGATGAATAGGAGACTTGTTTCATGCACAAAACACTGTACAGATGTGGTGCCGACTGCACCTTTAGGGCAGATGTTGACTGACGTTGACAGGAAACAGCTGTACAATTGTATCTCTGGTCAGAGGATCAAATCTCAAACATGGCAGGATTTGCATTCAGTGTGTGGCTTGAGTTTGAATGAGTACATAATTCATGAGATTTACTAATGTTTACTCGTGGTGAAACAGTTAGTGAATTCTAAATGTGATAAGACATGATGCGTTTTCTCCTTTTGGAGTAATGCTGTCTTTTGTTTTCTGAGGAAGTCCTGAGGCGTTACTTGTCTTCAAGCTGAACTGTGCCCTCGAGAATGTTCTCACAGGAAAGAAACTCCTTTAAGAAATTAACAAATCATTTCTTTGTCAAAGAGCTTGAATTTCTTCGCGTCGACAGCTCTGTGGTTGATGGCCATCAATACGCAGCAGTGTTTGAACCCTACACCTCAAACATGCCACATATTGTAAATGGTCTCGTATTAGTTTTCGTGATTATCTACAGCGGCAGCAATCGCCTCTTTTCTTACGGGAACATCTGGCTCTCAGGATTGTAACATGAATTGCTCCGCGGTCACATAAGTATTAGGTGAAAAGTAATTGCTTCATTTTGCAAATGTTAGACAAATCAAACAAATCGTTATGTACGAGCTGACAGAAACGTGTAGTCATGAGATTTTTTTCCCCCCACATTTTTCGCTTCTATGTGTTAGTCCTTGGTGTTGTATTAGAAAACTTTGGGCAGCGGCGGGTAAATTTTGATTAATACAACTCAGGTTTGAAGGCCAGGGCCTGAGGTCTCTATTTTACACCTCGCAAAATAATGAGCCTTCAAGAATAAAAAATATGCCGGGGAGGGAGAAATGAACATATTTATATGCTGCCATCCACCATATTCAAATGAAATGAAGAAATGAGGTGCCTTTCACTGATTAAATCCATTCTAGACCTCGCCGGCACTCTCCATCCGTATTTAACTGTCACAGGCTCTCTCCTGGAGTCAGGGGTACCATCAGGCCTTTTGCATATGTTTTCTATAAATACCTGCCTTGCTGCTCTTGAGCCCGCCTTGCCGTATCAGTAGCACTGAGCCCACTGCCTTCTGGGATTGTGACAACCTCAAGGGCTGCAGCCAATCCTGGGCGATGTTGCGAGAGCCGGTGGAGCAGGAAGGCCGGCCCCAGTCGCAGCTCTGTCTCCGTTTCAGAACAGCAAGCGTGATTTACTTAAGCTTGTCAGGAGAGCAAAATCTCAAGGCAAATGTGGAGTAATAAATTGTAATACATGCTGCATATGTTTGACTCGTGACCCCTGGCATTTGGAGGGAACTCTCATCTCACGTACTCCACTGACAAGAAATGGCAAGAGAGAGGAAAGGTATAGTACGAAGCAAAAAGAGGATAACAGGATGAAAGAGAGGTGGGAAAAAGGAGTTATGTAAGTATGTAAGCGAATGAAAGAGTTATCCGTATTCAGAGACGGGATACACGCTGGCATAAGTCAGAAAGTTGATTTTAATCACTGCAAACTTAGTTGAATGAAACAATTTGACTTCCACTCTTATTATCTGGTAGCGTACGAAAAAATTAATAGCACTTGATCCAGCGCGTCCTATTATTTTAAATGATCACGCTTTAACAGTTAAGCACACACAATTTAACTGATCAAGTTCACGAAATCATAATGTGTACGCTATGTAGGCTATTTTATAACACTTTTATTTTGATATTTTCTGCGGTCGAATTAATGCAATAATGCTAATATTTTTGGGGTGATTCCATGTGATGTAAAGAAGACGCGCCCACCAAAAAATCCAGTCATCGAGATAAGCAGTGTCTCTGATTAAGATGCTGTCTCCATGGCCTAAGTTGAAAAATTTCACTCTCTCGTCTTCTGCCACATCAACCTGTTCAGGGTCGCGGGATGAAGTGGGAGCCAATCCCAGCTCACTCCGGGTGAGAGGCGGGCTTACACTCTGGGCAGGTCACCAATCCAGCGCAGGGCGACACATAGAGACAGACAACCATTCACATTCACATTCACACCTACGCACAGTTTAGAGTCGCCAATCAGCCTAATCCCCTCTGTGTATGTCTTTGGACTGTAGGAGGAAACCGGAGTACCCGGAGGAAACCCACACGGACACGGGGAGAGCATGCAAACTCCACACAGAAAGGCGCCCAGGTCAATGCTGGGACCTTCTTGCTGTGAGGCGACAGAGCTAACCACCACACCACCGTGCCGCCCAACTGTTAAAAAAAATTAGATCTTTTAAACTTAAAGAAAAAGAAAGTTTTATGATTCTGGTCGGGGGGGGATCAGTACTCAAGATGTTGCACAATTTCTAGATCTCAAGTTAAGCAAATTTGTAACATTGACCTGCTCTGAACAAAAGCTCAGCTTTTCTGTGAGTTTATAAAGCATGTGTTCAGAAGGCACTCTGATGGATTTGATCTAAAAATGGATCATAAACGTTTGCACAAACTCATGCAGTCAGTGCGAGCTCAAGTGCACACTGTCCTTACAGCAAAAAGAACTCGTGAACTTCATGATTCTACTCTTTCACTCAAATCGAAATCTGTTCGATTCTCGTTCTCCGACTTTTGGACCTCACTGTATTATAGCAACTATATTGGCCTTGAAGGGCATTCCTTCATTTTTCAGTGCATTTCTAAACCAGAACATATGTTTCAGGGTGACATATATTTGGTTCCATGGCCATGAGTGAGAGAAAAGGATTCTAGGAAGCTAATAATCTCTTTAATTCTGTTTCCCAGAGCTTTATGAAGCTCTTCAGGCTTATAGCGAATGCCACAGTGATCTTTGCTTGACCAAAACTCTCACTTTTTATTTTCTCCCTCTCACTCATTCTCAGTCCAGATTATCACTCTGAGCTCATATCTTTCATCATGCAAAGTTGATCTTTGTGAGAGCTGGAGCTGTTGTGGAGAGCACACGGCTGAGGTTGTGCTCTCATCACTGGACAAGGATCGGGTAGTCTGTAGATTTCCAACTCACACAATCTCTAGAGTGTGTGTGTGTGTGTGTGTGTGTGTGTGTGTGTGTGTGTGTGTGTGTGTGTGATGAGTTTAAAAATTCCCACAAATTGTAGTAATTTACATAAAATTATATCTCTAAGCCTAAAGTGGAGCATTACTCACTTGACCGCTCTTATTACTAACTAGCTCTAATTGCACCTCACTTCTTGTTCGGATTCCAGGGAAGAACGTTATAATTAGAAGCTACATGTTAGTAGCAACACTTTTAAGTTGCAACATAATAGGTTTGATGTAACAGCTTTGGTGTCTGGAAAAGACTGTATTTCCAAGTGTGACTGAGGGTTTAGCGTACAACAAAATCTTTTCACTTCACAATCATGTTAGGTGTTAGCATTATGCCACGTGGGGAGCGACCGGAGAGATGGGAGTTGCAAAGAAAAATTGGATGATGTGTAGGAGTTTCCATGTGTATTTATACTGTAAAAAAAAAAAAAAGGAGAAGAAGAGTGAAATAATCATAAGCTACTCGAGGTGCATCATAGCTGTAGGGTTTTTTTTTTTTTTTTTTTTTTAAACATAAATAAAAAAAGAACAGCAAGCAGATAGAAGTAAAATGAACAAACTGCAAGGTGGTTTTGAACCTCTCTCTCCCTCTCTCTCCCTCTTGCTCACTTGCTCTGTGTGTAAAAGCAGCAGATGTTTGGAGAGGAAAGGGTCGTGGCATATGCTAACGGGCTTTGAGGAGAATGAGGATGACACTCTGGACTGATGGCTAGGGCGTGGGTTGCCAGTGTGAGTGTGATCCACCCTACAGCGCAGCTCCAGTGGCCGCCCCGTCCCCCTGCTATCCGGGTCCCCATAAAAATAGCCCATTCCATTACTCTTCTCCTCCCCAGAGGCAGCAAGGTCTCCAGCATCATTACCGGGACTAAAGATGTGACTCGGGCTGTTCACGCCAGCCTGGCCGCCCCTCCCGAAAGCCATCCCGCTAATTATAGGTCAAGCACTCTTTGTTAAATTATAAAACCCTCGTTCTTATTCGAAATGAAAAGATATGATACAATAGGAAGGGAGTGAACAGGAGAGAAAAGGGGCAAAGAAAAAAAAAATATATATTTATATATCTAAAAATTGGAAAAGGGGAGTAAAAAATTCAATTATAAAACCCGGCTAATTTGGTATGACCAGCGAGTGTCATGCATGCTGACAGTGCTCCATTATGCAGTCATTTGGGCTCTTTCAAATTAGTTATGTTAATGTCCTGCGCAGGAATGTAACACTTGGATGGGACAAGATTCCAGCAATTAATTTCTACAGTCAGCCAAGAGACAAGCAAATTTATTTTCCGCCCTCTCGGGAAATCGGTGGTGGCGGGTGTGAGGGTGGGGGAGAGCACATCAGGGTGCGGCGAACAAGCACAACACTGCGCCTAAATAAAGCCCAAACAATGGGCGCCAATGCCTCCTCATTCATTCCATTGACAATGTTTTGCAGCTTAAACCTGTTTTATTAATTATGTTTGACATTTCCTTAATTAGTTTCATTTACACCAAATCAATCCCTGCCGCCACCCAGCCTCATTTATCATTTTAAAAAATTTGCATAGCCTGTGCTGACTTTTTCTACTTAATTATACATTAAAAGTGTCAAGCGCGCTTGCTGCCTGGCATTATCTGCCGAAAGGGCCGGGGCTGGGCGGCGCTGGCATTAATCACGGCCAGCCTGCGAGTGTTTGCCGGACGCTGGCTGGGAAGAAAAAGACGAAAGTCTCAGCTCGGGTTCGAGAACCTGCCTACGCCAGGGTCAACCACAAACCCGTGAAGAACTGGATCGGTGATCTCTATCCTTAAGGGACTAGACACTATATGTTACAGATTAAACCCAATCAATGAAAAACATGAAGTCGTGTTCCAAACTGGAATTGCCAAAAAGCATCCTCAATAATCTAGGGATAAGGGATTAGTGTTTTGTTAATAAAAGAAGGCGCCAGGAGCACCTAGTAATGAACATCTGACAAATACTGGATCTTTTCTGATGAAACGCACCACGGTCTTATCTCATATGAAAATGTAATATGTTTTACTGTATTGCGACACTTTTACTATCTACATCAAATTGCAGTGAGCACACTTCTATGGGTCTCTAGGTGAACTGTCGACTTTTTCTCCTCCACTATTGAAAGGCAGACAAACTGACAAGCTCGCTCAATCCCAAAGCCTTAAGGACACACAACCTCCGGATCCTACACTGAATTACACTTTGCTCAGGCCATCAAATAGCCAGATGTGCTTTTGACTTGTGCCATAATACATATCCCTTTTTGACAGACTGATCAAAGTGCTTGACATAATGCAGTTCGAGAGAATATCCTCCTAATCTCTTCAAACATCTCCGCAGACTTCCGTCAACCACCTGCTTGAAACTGAAGTGTTTATTGTACACACACATAATAAAACAGAACTCCAGGAAGTAGTCCTCCAGAGAGAAACTGACTGTAAAGGTTCTCCAAAAATACATGCATCCTACACTGATGGTTTACATGTTTAAGTACGGAATAAAACATGACAGAGCGTGATATGACGGAAAATACGAGGGGGCGTGAGATTATTTCGCAATAACAACACATCCTAAAATGTTGTTTTTTTCCCCCTCTTATATACAGCAATTTCACAGCAGTTAATAAGTTTTCATGTTTCTGTCATGCTTTTTAACCATTTGTAGTAAAATTTGTGGTATCAAAAGTAATGGGACAGATGCAAAACAACAACAACAACAACAACAACAACAACAACAAGCTCCCATGGTTACTTGCATCACATAGCAGCTATGAAAACATTCTTGGTTCACCAGCTTCCATTAGTTTCTCTTTCTTAAAGTTAGCTTTTAGCTTTAAAAAAAAAAAAAAAAAAGGAATCCTCACTGCTTGTCATGGTACAGAGAAACTAAAAAGTCCAAATCCTGAATTGTGGAGGGAAAAAAGCTCTGACACTGGAGACTCCTTCCAAAAAAGTTAAATAAACATCTCCTTAGAGAAAGCCTCGCCATATCAGCAATAATACATTTTCTCTGTTAAATAGCAAGACATTTTGTAATCCGCTTATTATTAGCCTTAGATCATGTGGGGTTTCTGCCATACAAGTCCCTGCGATTGAGCTGTTACTATAGAAACCGTAATGCATTAGAAAGAGCACATTAATATAAATTTGTTATTCGAATTGTCAAAGTTACATTTGTAGAAAATGCATCAACACCTTCCGACCAATTCTACTCAATCATTTGGCAATTTTAGTATAAATCCTTATAGTAACATATATTAACCCTTTATTGACCAAAGAAACATAGTTAGTAACTTCAACAAACATTAAAATGGCCCCTCATGCCTCTCCATGTCACTTCATGTCCATGTATTCAGTTATGGGGAAAACTTTTACCCTACACTCCCCATGTATGGTAGACCTATTGACCTTGATTTTAATTTAAAAAAATAATAATCATAAAACATAACATAAAAATCAGAATACAAAGTCTTTTGATATCATTCAATAACACTCTAGGGTCGAAATTTTGGATTTCCAAATATTTCAATTAGTGCCCTAAAAAGGATTCATACAGTAAATGTAATTATAAAAATAATGTCACTTTTTAATAAAATACATGTACTTCTTCTCAATCATTTGAGATATGAAGGTTGTAAATATTGATTTTGTTATTTAAAAAAAAAGAAGAAAAAAAAAACTAAGGATCACACAAAACAGAATGCTTTCCTTGCAATAACCTGTCATCCACCTCAGCCCTTGGATGAAGTGGAATGAAGATGCAATTGCAAAGAATAAAGACAGGGAGGAATAAATTGAAAGGCAATCTTTGCAGGAGCACTGATCCACAGTGCGCTCGAAGAATAGATGCTTCAAGCCACAGCCTGGCCTGTCTCTCCTTCAAGGACGATACAAAAGGCAGGCCGGCCAACAAAGAGTCTAATGAAGTCACTAATGCTCTGGCATGCCATAACAGAGGTAGCGGGTGGCATGCTTCACCACTCCACATAGCTATCGCCCACGGCTAAGCTAGCAGGGTCATTAGCCTAAGCTACGGTGCCTAGCACAGGGCTAAATGCACCCTGGTAATTGCACGAAGAAAGATCAATATTGGTTGAAAAAAGCGGAAAGTTAAGAGGGGAAAAGAATCTCATTCAACCTTGCTGTCAGAGGGATAGCGTGCTGGAATTAATTCTCACTCTCCATGAAAGTGGGTAAGCATCAAACGTCATTATTCCAGGAAGTTCCTAATCAGCATATTAATACAGTAACTGAGCATACTTTACGGCTTTTTTTTTTAATAAGCTCTGACCACTTTACGCAAAAAAAAAAAAAAAAAAATTTATAATTTATATAAGTGATCTCCTGGAATGTGGCAAAAGTGTTCCTTGAAATGCAAAACGTCTTGCGAATCAAGGATTATGCCTCCTTTTAGCAGAAAAAGTGGAGCCGGGATAAAATATGAAGATGAATTCAAACGAGTCTCGCAGAAGCCTTAGTTCTACAACGGGGGGAAAAAGGGAGAGGAGGGGACAAAACGGAGGGGAAAAGAAATCATTTATTTAGATGGCATACATTACCATTACTCTTGCATTGTGTCGCCACTTTTCATAATGACTAGGATAAGTGTCTCGCCTAGAATGCACACTCGACAATACTGGCGGATATTATTTGGTTAAAAGCTCAAATCCTATGGGTAAAGGAGCCTGAAAGAATAAAGAGTATCCGTCATTGCTAACGAGCTATAAGGCTAGCACGTTGCCTTTATAAATCACCGTATTCGCCCTGTTTATTTAAATTCATTGGTGCCTCATTATACCTGAGCTATGCACCTTTAGGTCCGAGTTGATTAGGAGTGCCATAGCTCAAAATGGCTTTTAATTCAGTGAAATGCGCTTTGACCTTGTGCCATAACCCTGTGTGAGACATACTGTGGCCAGCCCCATTAATAACCACGCCATTTTTTTCTTCCCGAGCTACTGCTATGTCTCCCATTCGCCGCCTCCCTCTTTTAAAATATGTATTATTAGTTAGTCATGGCGGCACATTCATCAAACCAAATTACCCTTTGGTGTAAAACGGCTTAATTCTGCATCCCTTTACCCCTCTCTGCCATTACCTGCTCTTTAAGAATGCTGGAACTTAAAAGGGCTGATAGTATTGAGGGATAATGAGGCGAGTGCATGAGGAGAGTGTACTTGATCACCTCTTCAGTGACATTTGGGATCAAGCCTATGCATCATCTCCCGGGCATCGTGGCCCGTTTTAATGAAAGGCTAAGAGAAGATGTATGGTTGAGGTCTTATTTGTGTAACACGCGTAAGGAAATATTATGCAAAACATATTTGCAGTAAATCGGTTTAGTTTTAAGAGAGTTTAATGGTTATGTAGGAGCTTGACCCTACGTTCACACTAGCGAGAGACAAATTATTTGTCTCGCTCGCAGTTTGTCTCTTGTGGGTGTGCACTGCTTTACTGGGGTTTTTTGTTTTTGTTGTGTTTTTTTTTTAGTTCTCCTAGGAAAAGGTAGTAGACCAAATGTAAATGCTTTCAAATAGAACAAGTTAAACGGTTGTTCGATTTCACGTTACATGCTAGGCTAACTTACATCTTTTCACTGGCAGAATAGAAAAGCAAGCTAACTGTACAAGTTACACAGACTCACTTCATAACACAAGAACGCACATTTAACAAGTGATCATATGTGACCAAATGAGATTAATCCACGGTTCAGTTTCAAGGTCCTTAATTGCAGGTAGGAGCCAAAGTTGGGCGCGGTAACCAGGATCACACCATAGGATTAGTCCGGACTATTATACGAGCCAGTCGTTTGGCTTTGTTGGATTTACCCCGCATATATAATTCCCACAGATCTGAAAATTGTCCTGCTGTCACTTTGACGCTCCCCGCTGTGACATGCTCCATGTCATGTACATTCACAAAAACGAACTTTGTCACTTACTAGTGTGAATGTAGGGCTTTTCTGTCTAGTACCATCTAGCACCAAAAGACTTCATGACAATTACTCTCATCATCATCAAGCACAAAGATCCATTACGTCCATTATTCAGAAGTTCTTTATTGCACCCGGAGGAACGGCCCACTGTGACAAAGTCAACATCTCTTATAGCTCCGGCAACTCTGTAATGACAGTGGCTAGACTCAAGGTTAAGGGCATAATGGCAAAGCCATCACCGAGTCAAACTCACTTCCTACAAAAGACTAGACTCACAGGAGCAGAAGACATTGCCCGGTGTCCAGAGGCTCGACCATGAAAGAGACGGATGGCTCTGACCAATTGAGTGAGTGATTAGATCAATTAAGGCATTTCAAGCAGGACCTAGATGAGGTATGAGGGAGGAGGGGAGGAAAAAAAGGAAACAAAGTCGCTGTATTCTTGTGGGACTGGGACCATCAAAACTGCCTCATTAGGCTACTGGATTCGGCCCAAATCTACTGCCCTAAAGACATTAAAGCAAAGCATGAGCACGTTCGCCAGAGCCTCTAAATAAGTCACAGAGCATGCTAATACAGTGTGTAGCTCTGTGAAATTGTTTCATATACATATAGTCGATACCGTGCTGTTTACAGGACTGGATTGTACCACACATGTGAGGCGGTCTGGGAAAACCCATCAGGTGTAGGATGAATTCTAGGGGGAAAAAATGAAAAATGACCTTTTTTGCCACTGATATCAATTTAGATCTCTATTTTATTTGGTTTAAATATATGCAACTATCCATTCATTGTTCCATGCATTATACATACTGCTTATCCATCAGCATCATGGGGAAGCTGAAGCCCATCCCCGCTGGCCAAAGTTGGTGGGGAGCACCCTAGACAGGACGCCAATCCATTGCAAGGCTAATACCAAAGATTCTAAAGCAGAGCAAGCTGGATCACTTACACAATAGGCAGAAGTACCACCGTGGATGCCATTTTGATAAGCCCACGGTAACTTATCTGTTTCGGCAAACAACGGCTAGCGCCACCTCTTGGAAAACATACGCTAAACTGTCCAAAGTTCTTCA